>JACGDI010001136.1:811882-846805 GCA_014898725.1 Jacaranda copaia | reverse complement strand
TCTGTCCATGATGATATGGCAATGGACATGACATATAAAGTTTTATATGGTTTGCTTACAATAACATGTTTATGATTTTGGAACAAGGACAAAACTGAGGAAATTTAGACAGAAGTTCTGTTGTCTGATGAAACAGATTTAATAGCAAGAATTTTTTTTTTTTTTAAAAAAAAAGAAACAGAAGATTTAACAGACATGAAGTATATATGACTTGATCTAACAGTAAGACAACTACTGACTTTCTGGAAGGAAAATAAATGCTAGTGTCAGAACAATAGTCCAATATAAAAGAATTGGGGAATGAAGCTTGGGATTCATTTGCTTTCTCCTGTTTGAATTGGATGATTACTTAGGTAGCCTTGCTTTTAAATGAAGATCAGAAGGTTGAGATTTTGTTTTCTTCATGAAAATTAGAAACATATAAACAGTGGCTATTTTTTCTCTTTCTTTTGTTAGATTTTCCCTATATTTATTTTCTTTGTCATTACTGGGAAACTAGTGGAGTGAATATATCTGTAAAAACTGTTACAGAATAATTTTGTAAGGCAATCTTTATAGAATAATCTCTGGATTCTTCAATTGATGTTTCCTTATCTCTTAACCTGCCAAATATTGGAAGGGTTTGAAGTGAAGCAGTCACTGATATTCTCTGGTTTGGTTCGGATTTCTGATCTCCTCTCATATCCTTCTTGATATATTGTAAAAAATTTTGCTGTTTTCAACTTGATTTTCCAGTGTCTTGGGACTTAAGGAGGGTATTTGGCTGTGCTTGTCAGTTGGATCGTCTGTAATGTCCTTGTTTCATTATAGTCTTTCTGTGCTTGTACATACACAAAAGAATTGATGTCGAAGGAGGATTTAAGTTATTTGTTACATCTTCTTTCTAGGGATCTGCCACTCTTAAAGGCCAAGTAATTTTTAACATCTCCTTATTAATAATATGTTTAAGAAACATTGAAGTATCTTAACTTAGTGCTGGTGAAACTATAGCAATATATGGTTTTCCTATTCTCTCAAGATGGTGTTCTTATACCAAACTGCTCTTCATAAATAATTAACACATGAGGATCTTTACACCGCTCTTAGGTGATCCTAGCTGATGAGGAGAACAGGAAGTTGATATTCTCAGAAAAGGAAGCCAACTGGTCAAAGTTCTCTCCTCAACTAAATGTGGGGGACATTTTTGAAGCTAGGGTGGGATCTGTGGAGGATTATGGTGCCTTTGTTCATCTACGATTCCCAGATGGTATATATTTCTGTAACACTTTTAGTTGGTTCAGTATGTAATCCTGTGCTATCTGATATATCAATCTTGCTTTTAAATCTTTACAGGTTTGTATCATCTCACAGGACTGGTGCATGTTTCAGAAGTGTCGTGGGATTTAGTGCAAGACGTGAGAGACATCTTAGCTGAGGGTGATGAAGTGAGAGTCAAAATTGTTAATATAGATAGGTGATTCACTAATAATTCTGCTGTACATGCCATGTGTTTTTCTTTTATGCATAAATGCATACAAAGAGGAGTTGCCCACACAAGTACAACATCTAAGTTTTACTATAAGAAACCTAGACAAATTTCGCACTCTTGCCAATGGAATTCCTGCACTAGATAAAATTCTATATGCCTTCTCTTGATTGCGTGCTTACATATATAATTATATATATACACTAGTTTGACCCATTTCCATAAATTTGGAAACATGTTGCAGGGAAAAGTCAAGGATCACATTGTCAATAAAACAACTGGAAGAAGATCCTCTTTTAGAAACTCTAGACAAAGTTATTCCTCAGGTTTGGCGTAGTTATTTTCTGCCTGAGATTTTTTTGTTTTCAGTGAACAGTTGCAATGGCGATGATTTTTATGCTTCACAGGATGTCTCAGCAGATCCTGATGCCTTAAGTAGCGGTGATCATTTTTCTATAGAACCTCTTCCTGGGCTTGACACAATTATTGAAGAGCTATTGAAGGAAGATGGGTATGATTAGAATTTATGTTTTATGCTTAGTCTTTATATAATGATGCATCAGTTTATCTTGGAGTCATTCTATTACACATCAATTTATTGATGATATAACACAACTTCTACTCATTAGTGACCCTAAACATTACATGCATGTACATATAGAAGAGCAACCCAAATACAAGAGGGAGTCGGAGAGAGGGATCAGGAAGATAGATAAGTTTAATTAAGAACTTCTAACAGATCCGATGTTGCTTTGTGATCCTTAAAGCATTGGTTATTCATTTTTACATATTTGTTTTTCAGCCTTTCCAGTTGAAACATCATTTACTGCCAACTCTGGGCTCAGTTAGCCATCCAGATCTAAGCAAAATAGTGTGTGTTGGTTATTTCTTAACCTACCTTTGCCTCCTCCGACACTGAAACTGCAGGAGTTATCATAATGCTTTTCTTGTTGATCGAAACAAATCTTGATGCTTTCCTTGAGACACTTGAAAGAATGTCCATAGTCTATGCAAATCCGAGGTCCTTGTTTCATTACATTTCCAAAGGATATTTTACATTTTCGGTTATTCAAACTCACAAAAACATGTTTGTTTTACCCTAATCTCAACAAAACTGTACTTTTTATTTTGGGTTTATCTGAGTTAAAGTTCACATTGCGAATGGCCATTTTCAAAATTATTGGAAGCATTTTAAAGTTGTCACTCTTTTTTTGTCATAGAAGAACCCATATCATTGGTGATGTTGCACTAATTTAGATAACCATTATCTAACTAACAGATTAATAGCAATTTCTCTTTCTACCTCACATGTTATAGGTGGCATAAAGAAGGTGTTAGATCCCAAACAAATTAAATAATTGCTTACTATTTCGATTTACTTTGGTAGATAGAACATTAAGAAAGTAATGGGACCTACGAGTTATCACTGTTAACTCAAAATATCACACGTATCTTATTCTTGTGAAAATATTAAAACAAAACACATTCGCATCTCCCGTGTGTTTCTCAAAGTGAAAACACATAACAAGCACATTTAATTTTACACCCTAAAATTCAGTTAGTCAACCCACTACTCCAAGCACGTTCTCATTTTCACACAAAAAACCTATAAAGTTGAAAACAAAAATGCAAGACACAGAGCAGTACCTTCTAGAATAAGCACTTCTCAACTTTCCTTTTTAGTGATTGTATATGGCTACAAAATTAGGCAATTTCTGTCAATCTGACGTTGAGATAATATGCATTGTATCTATGATAATTAAAAGCAGCACTAGCTAGGCATTTTGTCTTGTCAGACTAGCTTAAAGGTTTTGTAGATTTCCTCAATTTTTTATATATTAATGTATTTATATTCAAAATTAAATGAATGTGCTACAATATGTGACAAGATTATCCCCAGGTTCATGGTTTATTTGGTGTTGTTCACATATTACGGGAAGTAATGCTCTATGCTTCCTGTTGGTTTTCTAATTGCTTTTTAAAGAAGGCTTTGTCCTTTGGCCTGCATTTCTTCTAATCTTCTCTTTTTACCTCAAACTAGATTATGGAGTCAATTAGAAGGTGAATGTCAGATATATAAGAATTTAAATAAAGAAAAGCATACGAAGACCGCATCCCACTACAGAAAAGGATGTATAAATATTCATGATATAATTGAAAAAATAATTTTATGCAAGCCCTTGCTGAGATTGTTGGATTCTGAATTGTCTGCTATCCAGTTTAAGGGTAGTTATCTACCGTGATGTAATGGTTGCTGAAAGGAATTAGTGATATTGTCTTTGAAAATTTTCACCATCACACATCTGCGTTTAGCATATGAATCCGTGAGAGGGAGTCAAAAGATTTCTAAAGTATCTTCTCCATTGATCAGTGAGTAGTAAAATGCAAAAGTAGAAGATGTGAATGGTTAATCTTTTACACTTTGCATCTTGATTGATGAAACCTTTGCAACTTCCTGTTTATAAATTTAATTCAATATGATGGCTAATTATTCTATGAATTCTTTTGTGATTTAAAGATGTGAATGGTTGAATTTTCTTGCTGCCCAACAGAGTAGTGAAACATGAACTAATACTAAAATGAGCGAACAACTCTGTAGACCAATATTACACGTTACACGACCACTGAAGTTTCATGACTACTTACTACACCATTACCAGATCCTCTACTACAATATTTAAGCTAAGGTCATCATACATTAACATCAAACCAGTGTTATTCTTTGACTCACACTAGCTAAGTCTACTCTGTATCTGAAATTCTTAAACTTCAGAAAAATTCACAAAATGTGGATATATGAATTACTGATTGGAAGTTACGAAAATGGAAAAGAAGAAAGGCCTTTGCTTAGTAGCATCGAGTATTTTATTTCTAAGAATCATAGTTTAAACCGTTTGTGATCATTATCTTGTTGGAATGTCTGGGAAAGAATCTATTTATCTCCTGTCTGGAGCTGTTTTCTTGCTTTTTGTTGTGGGTATCATCTTAAAATAGATTTACTTGGTGTTTTAAGCCATATACCTCAATAGATAATGGCATGGATGACAAGTTAAAAATTGCCAGAGCAATGCTCCCAAGTTTTTCATCAATCTCCATTACGTAGTTAATACATTGTTTGCTGTCCTCAACATTTATCAGTCCTTGAGCTTCATCTAGTTTAAAGAACTTATCTTGCCTCCCCCAAGGATTTAGAATTGGCATCTCATGCATTGTTTTGGGCTTTGTGTTTCTGCTATCCAGCATAGATAGCGTGAAAATCAGTAGGCAAGGATTTGAAAAACGAGTGGTTTCCCAAGATTTGCAGCTTTGGCTTTCAAATGTAAGAATTTTCTCTTCATTAGAATTTCAGCTGCAGGAGGAGATTATTATATACTAATTCGAGATCGTTTTTCTTGCAATCATTCAGGCGCCACCTACTGGAGATCAATACACTCTTCTCGCTCGAGCTGGACGACAGGCATGTATCATATGACCACTCTCTCCGCCTCGCTTCCCTCTCTATCTATCTGTCTTTGACAGTATAAATTTGTGGTTCAGGTCCAAGAAATACAATTGACAACATCGCTTGATCAAGAAGGAATCAAAAGGGCATTGCAGCGGGTTTTGGAACGTGTTCCTTGAATCTCTATCACCTCGTTATAAATGTTACAGGTTCAACATCAAAAGCTAGAAGAAGAAGACACAATTTTCTGATTGGTGATAACCGAGTTACCCGTGTTATGCAGCATTTGTTGTACAGCTTCATATGGAGGAAAACTCCTCAATTAACACCTGTACATAGTTCTGCATTATTAAAGTTATATTTTTCAAGGAATTTCGAGAATGATGTAATTTTTTTCCATTCTACACACTGAATTTCTCCCAATCCCACATATAAAATGCTTGCCATGGAAAACCCACTCGTAACTATCATTTATAGAGTGTAGGTTGGAGTTGTGAAGTAACTCAGGTTCTCTAATCCACAATGGAGCACTTGTTATGATGGATCTAGTTTTCCACTCTGAGCTCGCTACACAGGGCTTCCAAACTAGCTGAAGTCCTCCTGTATGGGGGAAATTTCTTTTCGTTTTTCCCTTCTTAATTTTTCACTTTTTCTGTAGGGGAAAATAAAAAAATAAAGTAAGGTTCTCCAGTGCAATAATCCCATGAATGTGATGTGACATAAGAAGTTTCTTATTATTGTGAAATGTTTTGTTTGAGTTATGGTGACTGTTCAAAAAGTGAGTCAATCCATACCATTGCATTAGGGAAAAATAACAATTTTAGTTCTTCAACTTTCACTAACATGCCTATTGGTCCATCTTAATTTTGAGTTTGCAAAAATAGTCCAAACTTTGAGAAATCTTCGTGCATTACGTTTATTTTTAGCAATTTTAGTCCATCGGGCCAATATTACCTTCCTAGTCCCTTTTTTGCCTAGTCATCTCTGATTGAGCCTAGAATTTAAGGATTTTAAGATATGTGGCAATTGCCACCTAATAATTATAATAAAAAATTGAAAAAGAAAAGTCTAAAATTAAAGCAAAATGAAATGAAAAGGGGAAAACCCTTGCGTATGAAGCTGGCTGCCATCGCGAAGTATAGCGTTATTTAGAATTCATGATCGTCGCCCTCATCTACTCACCATCCGATTGTATTTTGTCTTAAAAATTAATCGAATACAAATCCTCAAGTTCTTTCCTGTAGATCGAAAGCTCTTTTTAGCTGGTTAAATATGCATCTTTCGTTTGGATTTATGGTATGTAATAATTGTAGTACCGTTATGTTGCTGTAAATTCATTGTAAATATTGGTGAATCTTTCAAGTCCATTGAACAAATTGTGTTTCTTCCTTTTTTTGATTTGTCTCAAAAAGAGAAAAAGTATTATGCTCATACATTATTGCAACATAAACAGTTTTATCTTAAGTTTTATTTTTCTTAAGTTTTATTATAATTATTAGGTGGCAATTCTTGTCACATATAACAAAACTCTCAAATTCGAGGCCCGATCAAAGATGATTGGGGGAAAAGGGGGCTAGTTAGATAATTATTTGCCCGATGGACTGAAACTACTAAAATATGGACGTAATGTGCAAAAATTTTTCAAAGTTTGGATTATTTTTGCAAACTCAAAATTGAAATGGATCAATAAGAGTATTAGAGAAAGTTAAGGGAATAAAATTTCTATTTTCCCATTGCATTAGGGGGGGTGTTGAAATCGAAATTTTCTTGTATGAGAGCTAATTAGTTTACGAGTTACTGCTACAAATGCATCTGGACTTGTAAACTTTGTTTGGGAAATTATGAGTTAAAGTGAGTAGGGTACCATTTTGGTGGTCTATGGACATTTCAGTGTACTATAATGATTAGATGCAATGGTTTTTCGTAACCAGAAAATAGCTACTGTGTTGCTTTCTTCTTCCCCTTTTCATTCTCTTTGTCTCACTTCAAGTTAGGGATTAGAGATGACAATGAGATGGGACAAAATCCAAACTAGAGTTCAACTCATCTTGAATGAGATGAGTCTGAAACGACTTAATAAAGTGTAGGGTGGAATTTTCCTAAACCAAATTATTTGGGATGGGTTATGCGGTTTCCAACCCCGCCCTGCCCCCACCTCGCCCCCACTCCCCCCATAGGAATATTTTATATATAATAATAAATATATTATCTATAATTTATTTTATATTTTTCTAATTAAAAATAATATCCAACTATGCTTATAAAGAGGAAGATGTTGAATAATGTGGGATGAGTTAATTTAGATGAGGATTAGAACTTTATGGTGGAAGTTTGTTGGATTTAAAAATTTTGAGTTTTTTTGTTTAAGTTTACTGTAAAACTTACAATGTATAAAAGTTTGGATGTTATGCTGGTTATTACTTTAATTTTATTTTTATCTCCTATTTTGCTTATAAAATCTTATTTTGTTTGTATAAATTTTTTATTTTTGTATCTGAAATTTGAATTTTAATTGATGTTAAGTAATTCTAATTCAATAATTTTATTGATTGATTTCAATTTTTCTAATTCTTTTTGGATTATCGAGTTTAACCCGTCCGCTTAATAGATCGAGGCGGGGTGGGGGTGGAGGTGAGGCGAAGTGATTTTGAAATGGGATATGGAGTGAGCCTAACCTACCCTACTGCCATCCTATTAGGGATTGGAGGAAAGGGGTAATAGTTGGGTTAATATTCGGTGGGTGGGGGAGGTTTGCAGAGAATTACATCTTGACTAATGTTGCAATCAAGGTTGCATTTTGAAATGAAAAAATTTGGTGGAACAATTTAGAGAACTCTTAAATAATCTTATATTATCAATCCAAATACAATTCAAGGGACAATTATAAAGGCATTTCTCGTGAAATATAATGTATTTATTTCTATTAACAATCGAAGTGAGATGCACAATTTTTTCAAGTAATGGAATACATAGAAGATCCCTTGTTTATTTAGATAGGTGATGGTCCTCTGACGGCTGCACGTTACCCTCTAAACATGATCAAATTGCACCAAAATGCTCTACTTACGTCTTGTAACCGCAAACTAAATCAAAGTGCGACCAACTATGCATATATACTATCATTCTAATTAGTGTCGCAAGTCAAAGAATTAAACTTGCAACATCTTAATAAGAAATTTCATTTCGTCAATAGTTCTTTCAATTAAGAATTTTCACATAGAACTTATTTTCCTCAAGTAAGCATATTCCATATGTGCCCTAGTATGAGAACAAGATATACATAGAGTGGGGCTATTCTCATTATGAGCCAAGCCAACATCGTATCTATCTATGAGTTTTCATAAATTTATTAATTAATGTATCACTTTCGACGATTATTAATTTGAAATAATTTAAAATTAAAGTCATAGAGGCACATTTCACAATGGTCATGCTATATATGGGTTGACTATGCCTTGCAGCTATATGTAATCTAGGGATTTGGAAAAGAAAAAACCACTTTTTTTTTCCTTATATTGAATGAAAAGAATTACTTAATTCCAAGAGTACAAAATTATTGATAAGAGGATTGGGTTGCATTATTTTGCTCATGTAGCCCAATCCGAAAAAGTAAACAAGAATAGTTGTTGGCTTGTTGCGCGTTTGGAATAAATAATAAGGATTGTTTAGGGAAGCAGCTTGGCCTAGCTCCTAGGTCCATTACTCCGTTTCATTTGTGGCAGGTTATGGGTGGGGGTGGGGGTGGGAGTGGGACGGTGATGGTCCGGCCCGGTCCAGTCCAGATTCTTCCAGACCATTCTTGGTCCAGTTTGTTTACCAGGCAATTTTCTACTACTTGTCAGAATAATTTAATATGCATGAGCACTCTGATTTTTAGATTAAATTTTGAAAAAGAAGCCGTCCAACCGTTTCAGTGGATTACAAACCATTAATAGTTTTTTAATTTCTTTGGATTTTAGATTTTAGTACGCGGAGAAAATGCTAAAAGTTTCTTAATTTGGATTTTGAATTATTTTGAGCAAAAATACTTAAAAAAAATATATTTTTTACAGTTCGATATTGAAGATGAAGACAAATTTTCAAGGAAATGTATGTCATGGGATGTACAATATTGAAAAAAACTGCGTTTTCCTCGTAAGATTTAATTAATTCACCCATTTCTCTGACAGAGATGCGTTAAAATTAATTAATACAGGCATTTGGTGGAAGTTTAATGACAAGCAAATACTTAATGGAGCTTCTTTTTGGCGCAAAACCATTAGTATTAAGATAATGACCATTCAAAAGTAGTGGCCGTTGTTCCTTTTTCTTAAAAAACAATTGTTATTATCATTTGAGATATTGCATAACACAATTTTACTTTTTCAACAAATTAAAATACCATCTCATTTTAGCAATAATATGATCTCCTTTCTCAACAAATAGTATTTGAGTGGTCAATCAATCCATTGTCATTGTCCTCACACTTTATATGTGAGATTTGAAATTCAGAATCTTAACAAACTCTCGATGTGTGTGATTATATAAATTGTTGGAAATTGGTCTTCTTTGACCAAATTTTTAAGTGTGCTCATAGCACTAATTTCTAAGAAATTGGTGATTGTCATAACTTACGCTGCAGATAGATGATGATAATGTATTTAATTGGCCAAAATCAATTTCGAGTGAATAAAAAAATAATAATCAAAGTGGACTACTTAATGATTAACTAAGAAGACTAAGAATGAGCCAAATGAATGGGAGGAGTGAAACTCCATCCCACGTTGAAAGATGAATGAAAGATAGACTAAAATATATATATATATATATATATATATATATCTCAAGTGTGGAGATAAGGGATCGGCTCATTGGAGGTACCATGAGTATTTGGAGGGGAGAGGATCTACATGGTAGTAGGTTTAATCCATCCTACACGCTTGTGCGCCACCGCCTATTTGGTCGGCTTGGCGTGTCGTAGACTTGGGCTTGGATTAAATTAATTGGGCTTTCAATCTAATATTAACTTTTTGGACCAAATTTTATCTAAAATTTACTTGACCCAACAAAAACAACAAAACCCTTCAAACTTCCGCAAGCTAAGATGACAAGTCTCCAGTGTCTTCAAATTTGAAAATTTTGGATAAGTTTCCAGTGTTTTGGGAGACGATAGCCACTATTCTGCTAGTACTAATGCAAGCTAATTCGTCTTAATGATAGAGAGCTCCACTCTCCTCTCGACTAATTAATTACATAAATTTATACCACCTGAATAACATAAATATAACATAACACCTCTCTTGAGAGAATGAACTTGATCAAGATTAAAGTCAAGAATTCATCTTCAACGCAATTAATTGAATGCTTGAACTTCATAGCGAAGGAAAGTCATAAGCCACCGTCTTTTAAATGGTACATCATAAATATGCACGAATAATGAAAATGAGTATTTACAGCCATGAACGCCAAGAAATTGCAAATCGATATGATTGAGCCCATTTTACAATGATGTTCTAGAGTTTTAGCAAACTCAAAAGCTTAATGTAGTGTCTTAGTCCAAAAGATTCATTGTGTAACACCCCTAAAGTTTGCGTTATTATGATATTTTATTTAAATATTATTTTTTAAGAATTTATTTAACATTTGTAAAATTTTTGAAAGTTTTGTGGGTCAAAATACAATTTTGAAAGATGTATTTGCACCATTTATTTAATTATGGGGGGAGGGAGGGCTAATGTTTTATTTTAATAAATTGGAGGACCTAATGTGAGGCCTCATAAAATCGATAGCCAAATTGAATTCCATTAAAACCTTTTGGACCTAATTGAATGATTTCTTAAACAATTAGGGTCAATCTGTAAAATGGAAAAAGTTGAATCCATAAATATAGGAATTTTCATTTCCACCCCCATTTTTCCTTTTTCCTCTCCATGAATCACCTCTCTCCCTCTCTGACGAATGTCTTTGGCCACGCTCTAAAACCTAAAACAAATTCGACCATTGTCTTTCTCTCATTCCCAGGACCTCGACGACCCTACATGCAGGTAGTGATGGTGGAAATCATGTCGAAAAAGCTAACCGAAAGTGATCAAGGGCGGAGCTTGGTGGGAACTAATCACTGGCAATCGTTTGATGAGACTAAGGGCTAGGTTTTGAAACTTTTGACCTTAGGAGCATACTGGTTCCTTTTGTTCTTGGAAACAACCACCAGTGATGGAGCAATTGGAGAAAAATAGTGTGGCGGAGTTTGGTGGTGGTCTTCAGTTTTGAGTCAAATTGAAGCTTAATTTGAAGGAGAATCCAGAAATTAACTTAGGGGTTGAGTTTTGTGAGTTAAGTAGCATCTCTTGATGGTGGTGGTTCATTTTTACGATGGTGATGACGATTGAGCAAAATCACCATCTCGTTGTAGTGAACACATGCATGCGATCTAATTGTCGAAATTCTACCTCATTTGTGAATAATTGGTATAAAATGATGTTGGTTATGTATATAATTGCATGTATGTATATATACATTTCGATCATCGTCAAACCTTGCATTATTGAACATAATAATAGAAACAATCGATCAGAATGCCATGCATAAGAAAACCAGAACAACTTTGATTGATTAAATGATCCTAGTGAATCCAAAATGGTATTATTTCATGTACACTATAGGTTATATGACATACTAAGTGTAGAAAACTCTAATTTTATGTAATCATGACTTAATCGATGAAAGCTTAGATTTTTATCGATAAATGGGTCGCTATAATTCATATCAAGTATCATTATAAATTATATATATAAGGAAACCCCGTATACGTTTATATATCCAATGCAAATAGCATGTTTAGGGAAGTAATATTAAATCAAATCCTAACCAATGTATAAGTCTGATAATTACTCAAATTTGGGTTGTTATTGATATGATTATGAGTGTTACTGATTATTAGGGTTGAACATGGATTTTAATATAAGGTTACTCTTTTGAATAGGTGATGGAGGATTTGATCCTGAGGATCAGTAGAGCTTGACTTCATCACTAACGTGATTAAGTTGAGGATCCATTGACCTAGTTTCTCTTTGAGTAAAGCAATGTTATTATGATTGAACCCTGTGCGGTTCAGTTGATCGGATACCTATCTTTGCTATCATTACTATTATCGATTAACTGTTGTACCTTATGAGGTTCTACTGCTTGACATCTTATCTGATTATCATTGTTATTGTTTCTTGAACCCTGTGAAGTTCCACTGTCTTGACTATCATTATCATTTGTTCTATTTTCTGAACCATGTGAGGTTTTACTGTTTTAACTATTGTTCATTGAATATCGTTGACTATCGTTAATCATTGAGCTTGTGAATAGTAATATTATCTATTGTGTACCAAAACCATTTTGAATCAATTGTTCATTTCTGTTCTGGTACCATGAACAACTTACTGTCTTATAGGTTATCGTACTAATCAAATTGTATCATGTATTGTTGTTAGCCATGTTGGCTTCCTTGATTGATTTTGTCTGTCATTGTTTATCAAATTGGCTTTATTAAATCCGTATTATGAAACTCATTATTGTACCATGTTGGCATTTTACTGATTGATTGAATGAACTAAAAGATATGCGTATAGGAGAACTGTTGGTCGAGTGCCTTGCCAAGCTGTTACACTTGAGCAATTATTAATGCCAAGCTGTTATGCTTGAGCTATTGAACTAATCGTTTACTATATTGAATTGAACTCTTATTGCACTGTTGTGGAGGCATAAGAATGTTTCAATATGCATGATATATTTGATCTTTTGACTTGCATATGTGGTTGGATTTGCTATTCTTGAAATTGTATTATGCTCATAGAGCAATAAGGCTAGAGTGATATCCTAGTTTAGATCGGGCTGATGTCCTAGGCAAATGAGCCACATTTATACCTTCTAACTATGATCGGTTGAGATGTCCCTAAACCTCCCATGCAGGATCAATTGAGACAAACAAGCTGTTAAGCCGATGGTCACTACTTTCGATCTAGCATTTGCTAGTAACATGAATTTCTTTCTCTCTTTTGGTATTGACTTGTTGTCCTCATGCTAAATTGTCATTGATTGTATTTTGTGAACTTTGATTTTTAATTGGTCACGCATTGCTTTACACTATCCTCACTGAGTCCTTTTGACTCAGCCTAATGTATTACTTGTCTTTATTCAAACATGTATGAGACATAAGGATATGAGAACTAACAAACCTGGTACAAATGATCTGTATTGGAGCTTGATTGTGTATATGTATAAATAACTGCACTTTGGGTTGTTTTGTTTAGAGATGATGTGATATAACATGGCTACTGATAAACTTATAGTTTGTATGTATGAATCATGGTACTACTAACGATGCTTTGGTTTGAATGTTGTTGAACTTCTCAATATGGTATCTATTACTCTGATATAGTTTCGGCATTTAGACTAAAGCATGCTATAAGGTTGTAATATTGTTGATGTTACTGAAAAATTGTGAAAATTTTTATGAGCCTATAAATTGTATGGATGCATGCTTAAGGAATGAACTGGAATAGTGCATCAACTTAGGTGATATCCAGAGTGGGGGCGCTACACATTGTACCGAACAATAAAACATCATGCATACAATTACAGGATGGAGGGAATAAAAACTTTGAATATCTATGCAATAAATTACTTTAGAAGAAAATCATGGCATTTTGAACTAAAATATTATTTAAATAATAATATTCAAAATATTTTTTTATTTACTTATGCGCAACATCAAGGATTTAAATTTTAAGTATCATACCTATAACTGTGTGAATTATGACTTTAGTTCAATTTACCAGACATTTAAAATACT
This sequence comes from Jacaranda copaia, assembly GCA_014898725.1. NCBI lineage: Eukaryota > Viridiplantae > Streptophyta > Magnoliopsida > Lamiales > Bignoniaceae > Jacaranda > Jacaranda copaia. Next base: position 833,077 of record JACGDI010001136.1, on the reverse strand, counting down.
TGCATTTTAACATTGGGCAAATTGCATTTTACCTGATGTGAAAATGAAAAAGAGCAAAAAGACCCATTATGAAAAAAAAAAAAAAAAGCAACAAACTTCATTGTGATTTTAAAAAATATATTTTTATATATCTTTTTTCATCTTCATCATACCAAATTTTTTATTTTTAAATTTAAAAATTATTTTTAATTTTTTTATTTCTATCTTTCTAATTTATTCTATTTTTTTATTTATACATATACACATTATATACATATATAATATACTACAAATTTAAGTATAAAATATCTAATATAATACATTATAACTGCATAATATATTTATGTATATATTCATATATAATATACATTAATAAATAAACATACATATAAATGTATTATATTTACCTACCCCACCACACCTTACCACCCCATCTTATTTGCTGTGAGTAGGGGTGTAAACGAATATTAAACAAATCCGATATACAGTTTTCATACTCGTATTCATTTAACTTTTTGAATATTTATATATGGATACGAATACGGATTTGATGGATATTTAATAATGATATCCAAATTGTATCCATTGAATATCGATCAAATTCGGATATATTCATATTCGATTATAATTATTTAGATTTATTTATATTTTATTAAATTTATCTATATTTGAATTATTTTTTTATATTCATATTCAATGATAATTATTTAAATATTTATTTATAAATATTCAAATATGTGAATTTATGAATTTATAACAAATATATTTTAATTAATGGAAGAAACTATATAATTTCATTAAAAAGAAAACAATCAAACAAATAGCATATTTTCTAATTAATAATTGATTTTAAATTGAATATTAGTACTTATTACTGGTACTAATGGCATTGGAGTATATTAATTATAAAGTCAACCAACAATAATTATGTTGATTAACTTCATTCTTCAATTTTTCTCTATATTACAATAATTTTTTAAATTTATTTTTTTTCTTCCCAATTCTTCAATTATAATTTATATATGCATATATGGATTATGATATTTTTATTAAAAAATATAAATAATATATTATTTAATAAATATATATTCAGAGTGGATATTAAACGGATCGGATATGCATTTACGATATTCATATCTATTTATAATCGAATATATACTAATCAAATAAGGATAATATCCATTTTAAACGGATGCGAATAAATTTTATATAAACAGATATAAATGCGATCGATAAATGAATTTTTAAATATTCATTTACAGCCATAGCTGCGAGAAATGGTCGTTGCTATTGGCATGCCCTTGCAGCTATGGCAGCCGCTCGAGGGGTGGGGGAGGGTTGGTTGCGTTGATGGTAGGGGTGGATTTTGTGTATATATATAAACACACATACATATATTTGACTACATATAAATATAATTATATATAAATATGTCTATATTAATTATATATTTAATAAATATATATACATATGTATGTATATAAATATATACTACAAGAAAATAACCATTCACTAACAAAAAATTTGTGACAAAGAAGGTTCCGTCACAGTATGAAGACAATTGTGATGGATTTTTTATGAAATACTAACAAATTTAAAATGAGCAAAAATATATATTAGTTATGATATTTGTGATAAATATAAAGAATATACATTAATATGAATGATCCATCACAAATTTCATAACTTTAAATATGAATTTTCAATTAGTGACAAACATTTCATCACAAAATTGGTTAAATGATGGACTTTATTTTCATCACAAACTAATTTGTAACAAAGCATATACTAACGAATTTGTGAAATAAATACATCATAAATTTAATAAAACCTATCATTCTGTGATGGATCTATTTCACAAATCCATTAATATATGTTTTATCACTGATTAGTTTATGATGAAAATAAAATATGTCATAGAACTAGTTTTGTGATAAAATTTTCATCACAGCTCGAAAAAACATATTTAGAGTTATAAAATTTGTGACATACTTTTCAAATTAATATATACTTTTTATATTCGTCACAATTATCATAACTAATGTATATATATTTTTTTTCATCTTTTTAAATTCGTTAGTAAACCATTAAAAATCCATCACAATTGTTTTCATACTGTGATAGAACTCTCTTCGTCACAAATTTTCTATTAATGAAGAGGTATTTTCTTTTAGTGATATTTATATATTTTATATTTTTTATACATAGAAATAATTTGAGCTGTTAATTTTTTTCAATGCTTTCGACGATTAATGTTTATGGGCAAAATTAACACTTTAATAGTAAAAACTTTAAAGTCAATTGTATATAGACACGTGAATTACAGTGTAAAATGAAGGGAAATAATTTAGTACTTTTTTAAAATCATAAAAAGGGGTATTACTTTTTTTTTTTTTTTCATAAAGAAATTTTTTGCCCCTTTTTATTTTCATAGGGGGTAAAACCTCATTTGCTAATTTAACATTTGATCGCAAGATGATTGTTTAGGTGGGGTCTGGACGTGTCCAAATCAAAGAGACCTAACTACACTTGTGGAAACTCTTACATCAAACGTCAATTCGTTGCAGTACTGTTTCACCAAAAGCGTTCAATTAATGGATTGATGCAAAAGCGCGTTTCTACAGTGCAATATTTTGGCACATTACACAAAAAGTCCGCTGACTAGAAATTGAAAACGCAAGGACAGAAAACGTCTTTTCGTCTTTCCACTTTCAGAAAATATCACTGTGTTTCCTTTTTTCATTTTTATTTTTTAATGACGGATGCTGGAGAAAGATTTTTATAATTAAGTGTAATTAATTCAGAGCTCCCAAACAGTAATCCGCGATGAGTGAGCGGTTGTACATTTAATTCTCATAATTGAAGTTTTAGATAGAAGATGAGCGACATAGATCACTAAACATATTTTTTATTAAAATATTATTTACTTAAAAATTTGTTTAAAATGTTTTGCACATTCCATGTGTGTTGATCTTGTTTCCCTAGTCCTTAAATAATGAGGTTAAAAAAATAGCTGCCATTTAGAATATTATTTTACAGTTACTTTTGAAAAGTTGACATAAGGTAGAAGATGGAAGCACTTATGAATTTCTATATACAGTTAATTCTTTAATAAATATTTATATGTTATATTCTTACAAATTTTTTGAAAATCTCAAAATAAAGAGTAATTTAGTATTTTTTTTCAACAAGCTTATGTCAAAGATATTTTTTATCAAATACTTGTAGTTATTAATTTTTTACTATTTTCCTCAACAACAATCAACCATTTTAATTTTCACTTTAACTATTGGCCACTTTTCCCACAATTTCTAAAATTAGTCACTTGCTCACAACAAAAGCTCTTATAAATACCACCTATAAAAGTTGGTGCTCAAAAATAATTTTGATTTGAATAACTAACTTTAAATTTTATTTGTATGTAGCTTGGTATATTGGTTAAATGAGTGGAATATGAATCGGATCAAATCTAACTCGAATTGAATTTTAATCTCATAAAATAAAAATAAAAGAATATTTAAATTTAATATGTTATACTTAATGAATCAACCTAAAGAAAAACTGTAATGATAATCGCCAATCTAAAATTTAAGCAGCTACATTTATTTTATCTATCAATAGGAGTGTCGAAGAAAAATCAATTCTTCACTTGATGAGCCAAGAACCACTTCTTTTTTAGTTGAGTTAGACTTAGTTTATTCAAATCGATGCCTCTCCTCTCCAATCCATATAAACATGAGCGTCCCAAACTAATTTTGCTACACCATCCATCACACACTTGTTAATCTAACAACTTTAAAATTTTGCCATAATCTTAGAATTTTGCGGTTTGCTTTAAACGATCTATGCTGAATTGGACCTGATATATTCACCCCAACTTAACCATATTTAAAAAAACACAAAGAAAGAAAAGAAAAACAAAGACTTTGGAACACACATGATCTAACCTCCTTCAACACCCTGAGGACACCCCACCCCTCAGGAGCTTTGGATCGATCAGGAGTAAACGCAGGCCTTGTTTGTTTGCGTTGTGGATAGAATCTGGAAAGAGTTTTGGGTGAATGTGTTTTGAAAAATAAAATTTAGGATTTTTTAATTGTTTATTTTTATTTTGAGAGATGATGAAAAATGTTTTAGAAATGAAATTGTTTGTCTGATAGTATTATATGGAGGAATAAATTTTACAGTAAATATCAAATATGACACTTTTTTACTCAGTTTTTTTTTTAAAAGAAATTTTTGTTCTGTTTATAGGGTAAAATTATTTCTTTAAAATAATTTATTAATATATATATATATATATATGCAGGTGGATGATTGATGTACCTATAAATATATTGCTAATGATTGATATAGGCCGCTTAAAGTGTTTTATGTGTTTTATTAAGAGTATATTGGATAAAAAAAAAAACTATATATTTTAAAAACCAAAACTGAGGAATGTATCACTCTATTTCATATTATTCTAAAAATTAGAAAATATTTTCAAAAAATGCAAGCAAACAAAGCCTCACCTTAGCCCGGAAGTTCCCACAAAGAGAAAATAATGAAATTGATTTTACACATAAATACTCTGTGGATGCCGACACAGCGGTATAAGTACCATGTGTATTATCAATTCTGCATCAGATAATGACACAGCACTTTCCTAATCCCAGAAAGTAAGAGGCCGTAAGGTTTTGTTTTCCGAACTATTTTTATTTTTTTGGTAAAAATAAAAATAAAAAATTAATTATAATTGTAAGTTTAAAAATAAAATATCGTTTGGATTTTTAAAAAATAAAACTCTTATGTAGGATTGAAAATGAATTGAATTTGGATGTTGTTTTGTTTTTATATTAAAAATCATGCAAATGAAATTAAGAGAAAATGAAGCATGAAAATTGAGAGAATGTAAGAATGTACTTGAAAAAATGCATTAAAAATAAAAATATTTGTGAAAATAAAAGAAAAATTGATAATTTTTTATTTTTATTTTCAGAAAAAAATAAAAATAATGTTTAAAAACAAAACCAATCATGTACTAAATCAATCTTATCAAGCAAACGGTTAATTCTTAGTCAAAATCGAGTACTTCATTTTAAAACATTAATCTACACTCAAAGTACATTATTGAATGTAAAAATGGATTATACCCTCGCGTACTCGTCTCCATGAGTTATTTGAGTAATTGAGTGGAACAAAAAAAATTCTTAAGCACAAACTGAAAGGTTAATTAATCGAATACTTCTTAGATAATTCCACTGTCATAATACAGAATATCATAAGTTCATTTTTGGATCAATTATTCAATAATAATGAAAAGCAAATGTAAATGAATACGTTAAAAATATTAAAATATATATATATATGTATATATATTAATTTATAAAGTAAAAGAATATTTATTTATATTTTACTGATTGACCATGCCGAAAGGCACCTTTCAATATGTATTATCAATTTTACCGATTGAGTTGGACTTTGAGCTTAAGGTAGCTGTCTTGTCACTTGGTATCATATAGTCCTAATCAAACAAATTATCAAGTGAACAGTGTTGGAATTCCAATCAAAATGTTGTCTTCTGGGCAAAAGTCTCTTACGCTACTAAATATGTTGATCGGTCACAATTTGATGCCTTCCCTGAATTCGTCAAAGCATTTGGAAAATTGATTTTAAAGACATAAGGTTTGTTGGAACTTAACATCACGAAATTCAATTAGTTACGTTGTGCCTTCAAAAATAATGTATAGAAAATAAACAATACTGATGTAATAATATTAATGAGATTGAAAGTCATTTAAAGTGAAAATGACGGTGTTTGGGCTAATTCAACCAGAGTGATCGAATGATCCAACAACGATATTTCTTGAGGTTTGAGATCTATAACAACAGCAAACGTTAAACTAGCCAAGGTGTCTCCGGTGAAGGCATCCCGACACACAAATTAGTTCTGATCGAAAGAAGGTAATTGAATATAAGATTAGGAGCTTCTAGTGTATTTGATATTACCTAGAATGTAGTTGGCAGTGAGGTATTTATAACCTTCTTTTGGTGTGTAATATGTCAAAGATGCCCCTATCAAGTGTAGAGGGCTTTTGTCCTTGCCTAAAGGTTATTGGTCATTTTCAATTCCGGTACTATTTCAGGTGGCATCATCTTTTACTTTCTAGGATGAACAGTACTCTTGGTAGGTACCTCCCTATCAAAGTTGGTAGTATGGTTGGTGGCAGAGGCTGTACTTGGTGGCACGCGCCATTAATGCGAAGATGTACTGTTTGTCAGAACATTAAATGCGGCTAGGATATGAGTCAGTGTCAGAGTGAGATGTTTGGTCGAGGATGGTCAAATAGATACGGTGGTCGACCAGAGAGATGGTTGATCAGGTCAAGTGGCTTGAAGCCTCCCGTTGGATGCGGTCAAAAACAATCCACTCGACTAAATAGTTGTGGTCGAGTGATCCGATCTAACTGGGTCCAGAAGTGATGTTGGCCTATGCATATTAAATGGACTAAGGCCTATTGGGCTACCCCATATTATAAATCCCCTCCACTTATGGTCCTAATCGAGCTTATCAGCAAGCAAGAGTAGGGAGTAGATAACTAAATGATGGTTTTGGCGATTACGATAATTTTGTGGCAGTTATGCGCATTCGACCAAGGTTCTGTTCACTCGATTGGGGTTTTTGAATATTCGATCAAGATTTTTGAATTCTTGATCAGGGTTTCTAACGATTTACTTGCATTTAATGCACTAGTTACATCATAAGATACGAAGTGCCAAGGGGCAGCAGTGCAATTATTACTGCTGCTTTGGTTCTTGCATCCAAATGCTTATAAATATGGGGGGTAGAGACATTCATTTGCACTTTTACTGAAATCATTTCTGGTCGAGTTCTTGCCTTCCATGCTCTCTAAATCCTTCCTACATTTAGAGTTTTCGAGATACCCACTGTAAGTTCTTCTGCTTGTTTGTGCTTTCTTTCATTTTTTTTTCTCTGCAAAGATGTCTAGTGCCTTAAATAGCGAAAACACCAGGTCTGAGGGTGTAGCATTCTAGGGGAAAACTGAGATTGAGAGTGCGTCAAAGAGTATACATGAGAGTGGTCCTAATAGTTCATCGAGCAACAGCTCAACCTCAAGCACTGAGAGATCTATCTCTGGGGGTGAGGCTAGCCCCAATGAAGCACCTGCATCACATGGTCGGTTATACACTAAACCACTATACCGAAATAGTCTCCAATATTCCCAACCAACCTAGTGTGAATTAGGGAGATGTACCATATCCTTGAAGAATATAATCTTTTAGTGCCTGAGGCTCGGGGTAGGATGCATTGACCTCTTAGGGGATGCATAATGGTGTTCGATGAGGGGTTGAGATGTGGCCTTAGGTTTCTTCTAGCCCAAGTAATAGTCGACCTCCTGGTGGACCTCGACGTCTGTATAACCCAACTCCTTCCCAACTACTTCACCACCATATATAGCTTTGCTGTGTTGATGCACTTGTTCGACCAACTAGCCTCGTTAGCTAACTTTTCCAACTTATTTCATTTACCAATGTCTCAAAAGTCGAGCAATATCAAAGGGTCCGGCTTCTACTATCTGACGACGCGCTTGGGTTGAAAGTTTCTAGTAGCCCTTTCTTCCTCATGTGGCTAGGAGTAGTAAAAACACTTTTTTTTATGTTTGGAGGTTGGGGATTTTAATATTCCAATAGGGTGGTGGAAGGGGCCTATGGAATGTCAGGGAACCAAACACCTTGTTGGCCCAACACCTTCATTAGGGATCTAGTCAAATTTCGGCATATAGAGGCCTCAATTTTGACCGAAGAGAGATATCTGGTGTTGGCTGGCCTATCATCAACTGAGCTTGACCTACCCGCAAGCGATCGACTAGGTAAAGATCTTCATTGATTGTGTTAACTATGATTTTTGTTCTTTCTACTTGATTCTAATGCTTTTTGTTTTGTCTTTATTGGTAGATCGAGAAGAGATAATGGCCAAAAGTTGAGCATAAGCTCAAGCTAGGGCCTTGAGGAATGAGGACTACTAATGAGCAATTGATGCTCAATGAGAGGCCTCGCTGCAGAGCCGATCGCTTCGACCCAATCGACCTTTACTTTTGTGGCACCCCAAATTGAATAGGCGCCTAAGCTCTAATTCACTCGATTGAAAGAGCCAATGTGAAGTAGCCCCACAAGTCAGGGCAAAAGATCGATGATCGAACAAGGAAGCTTGGTGCCCAAAAGGACAATGGGCGACAAAGGGAAACAAAAGGTGGTAACTGGCTACGACTTGTTCGGCAAGCATGGCGATGGGGTGTTGTTCCAACTTCATCGGTTTCCATTGCCCTACTTTAGTCCTAACCCTAACATGGAGGTAACCAACTCGACCTCCATCTTTTAAGGGGGAATGACAAGCGGTGACGCCTTTAAATGGATGGTAACTGGGCTGTTCTCTTTGGATGAGCATACATTGATGGGCCTAAGTCAGGTTAGGGCTCTTAAGGCTTTGGCATACTATTGTAATCTGGCAAGTATGAGGTCGATGATTTCTCATCGAATTGCTTTGCAATAATTATACTATTTACTAACGCTTTATGTTTTAAGTGGGCCAACTAGGCTATAACCTCTTTTGTCGATCGAAGTTGGCTCTAGATGATCTAGAGGAGCCACAAGTGAGAAAGGATGCAAAAACCCTGAAGGTTTAGCTCAAGTCCCCCCAACTCTGGGTCGATCAGTTGACGAAGGAGGTAGTGGACCTCAAAGAGCAGTTGAGTTCTAAAGATTAGCAGCTTGTGCAAGCGATCAAGGAGAGGATTCGGATGGACTCCATATTGAAAAAGGCTCACTTTGACCTACAGGTGAGCTACTCCTCAAGTCGAGTGGTGGGTTGTGCAGAGGCAACCAAGGAGGCGTAGGAGGCCTTCACTCAACATCTTCCTATAATGTGGCAGGAGATGGTGGGGCAATTTATCTTAAGCTCGGCTTTCCAAAATGCGATCATAATTATGTCAATTAATAATACTTGTGAGGCATTCCATAAGGCCATCAAGTAGCTTGAGTGCCTAGGCTACGCTTTTCAGCCTAATGACAAGAGTAAAATAAGCCCTGCACTTAATGATAATCTACAATTTTACCCCAAATTCAATGAGGATGGGGTCAATGGGGCTGGGAAGAAGGACACTACGATCAATGTGCCCGCTAAGCCCATGATTGAAGTTTAACAAAAAAAGGCTGAGGTCGATGCGAGGTTGGAGGAATTGGCGAACGAATTCACTTTTGCTGAGGACCTTGCTGTCTAGCTGAGGAAGGAATAGATTGACGTGGCGCAGTATGTGTTGCACTCGACTGACTTTATGAGTGACGTTGTGGGGCCTTCTTAACCATCCCAAGTCATTTTGCCACTCGCATTCGCGCTCTCGGAGCTTAATCAGACTAGCCAGAGGGTGACCAAGCTGGGTCTAGCTAATGTTGATCATGGAGCTTGCTGCTATTTTTGTCTTTTTTTCTTCTTTTTTTTTGTAATAGAATTGTAATGAACTTTTCGATAAATGAAAGATCTTTTTCATATATGTGTTGCTGAATGAAATGAGCTTTATGCCTCTTATCAAATGCAACTTTATTATCGTGATAGTATGGGGAATAGTTGACAAAATTATCGTCGATTTTGCTTAATGTTGACAGATGCATGGCTTTGCCAAAGCATGTTTAGCAATTTCTTTGTCACAATTGTATAATCAATTCTCATTGTTGTATGATCGACTAAGGGGTTGATTATATAGTTTTAGCAGCGTGAGGTTGCTTTTGTGTCAATTGTGGGGTCGACTTAAAATTAATTAGGTAGCGTGAAGCTGTTTCTTTGTCAACTACGGGTTCAACGTGGGAGTGACAGCATGAAGCTACTTATTTGTCAACTGCAAGGTTGACTATGATCTTGAGTGGGACTGTTGAGCTATTTATTCATCAACTATGGGGTTGACTTGGGATGGTGCATGCTAAATATGGTTATGACAATACCTGCAAATGGTAGTGGTATTGCTAGAACTGTATTCATATAGGAGAATATAAGGACGATTATAATATAATTTCAAATGTAAAATTTTCTCAAGTTGATGGCATTCTACGGGCGAGGGAGTCCATCCCCATCCATATTAGGAAGTTTATAGGTATTATGCTTTAACACTTTTACAATGGTATAAGGTCTTTCCTATTTGGGGTCGAGTTTACCAACATTCTTGGAGACTTCCACCTTTTTGAGAGCGAGGTCTCTGACCTTAAAACGACATGGCTTGACCTCTTTGTTATAGTTTTCGGCCATCCTCGACCTATAGTGTTGTATAGTGTTGTACACTTTCTACCTATACTCATCGATAGTCTATAGGTTGAGCTTTCTTTCTGATGTATTTTTGAGTGGGTAGAAGTGAATAACTTGAGTCGTGTATTGAATAAACTTAGAGGGGATGACTGCCTTAGACCTATAGACTAGACTGTAAGGGCTATGACCTATGGCCGTTTAGGGAGTTGTTCTATACACCCATAGCACTCTTGGGAGGCCGTCTGCCCAGCATGAGCTAATGTCCTGAATCTTAGCCTTCAAATGATAGAGAATTATTCTGTTTATTACCTCTATTTGGCCGTTCGATTGGGGATTGCCCACTAAAGTAAAGTGCTGGGTGATCCCCAAGGCTCCACACTAACCTCTAGTACTCCTGCTCTAGAATTGAGTTCCATTATTTGAATAAGGACCTTAGGTAGGCAAAAATGGCATGATGTTCTTCCAGATTAAACTTTTGATGGTTGCGTCTGTTATCTTTAGAATAGCCTCAACCTCGACCCATTTGGTAAAATATTCGACCACCATGATTATAAATTTTTGCTGACCAGTAGACTTTGGTAGCGAGCCCAAAATATTGATCCCCCACTGGTCAAACAGCTAAGAAATTTGTACATTAACTATGGGTACAGTAGGTTGATGCAGTAGGTTTGAATGGACTTGGCACAATGTACACTTTCGAGCAAAATCCACTGAGTCCTTCAATAATATTCATCAAAAGTATTTATATCTGATTATTTTGTATGCAAGGGATCTCCCCTTAGAATGGTTTCCACACAAGCTTGCGTGGATGTCTCGTAATACTTCGAGAGCCTAGTTAGGATCCAGGCACCTCAACGAGGATTTAGAGATTGACCTCTTATACAATTGACTATGCTCGTCGAGTGCAAACTTGACAGATTATCTTTGAAGGCATCGAGCCTCATTCCTATCTTTTAAGACTGTGCCATGGCTCAAGTAGAGTTTAATTAGGTCCTAACAAAATGAAACTGTCTTCTTAAGGTTTGCTACTAGATTCTCCTCGAATGGTCTAATCGATGGTCTATCAACAACCAAAAATGTTATTTTCCTATCTCTTATGCCCCTGGTCAAGCTAGCAAATTTTGACAGGGTGTCTGCACACTCATTCTTCGATTGAGGTACCTAACTGAGGATAACATTTTGAATTATTGCTACAACTTTCTAACCTCCGCCAGGTATCGGCTTATCATTAAATCTTTACCTTCAAAATTTTTCTCAACCTGCTCTGTCACCAGTTGAGAGTCTGTAGTTGCGACCAGGTGTTCAACACCCTGGTCAAGTGCCATCTTCATTCCAGTGATGAGGGCATCATATTCTATCTCATTATTTGTGACTGTATAGTCTAATTTTATTGCAAAATTGTATTTCTCTGCTGTTGGGGATCAGAGAGCCACTCCTATTTCTCCTTTAGATGTGGTCAATGATGCATCGATATGCAAAACTTGTGCTTTGATGGCTATTCTTGATTGGAAGGTAATGTCAAATTCTCCCAACTCAATGGCATATTTGGTCAGCCTTCCAGATGTGTTAGGCTTTGACAACATTTGTTTTAGCAGCTGGTTGGTTAGCACTATAATGGCATGAGACTAGAAGTATGGACACATCTTTCAAGCTGCGGTAACTAGTGCTAAGGCAAATTTCTTGATATTCAAGTCATTATGCTCCGATCATTGGAGTGACTTACTGCAATAATAGATTGGTCGATGACTGCCATCATTGGTCAAGACCAAGACCGAGCTATCAATACTTTAGAGACCACCAAGTATATCTGAAGTACCTCTCCCAATTTAGGTTTCGCAAGGATAAGTATTACTTTCACTTAACCAGTGCATGATCACATTGTTCACTCAACTGGAAACCTAACTTCTTGGTGTTTCTGAGAATTTAGAAGAAAGATAAACTTTTGTCTACCAATCTTGTGATGAATTTGCCTAAAGCAATGATCTTCCCAACCAACCTCTGTACATTTCTAACTGTTTGAGGAGGAGCTATGTCAAGAACATTCTAAGTCTTTTGCAGATTGGCCGTAATGCCGCGCTGACTGACCATAAGCCCAAAAACTCACCCCTATGGACTCCAAAGGTATACTTGTTTGGATTTAGCATTTGGCCAAATGCTCTCAAAATTGCAAAAGTATGATTGAGGTCGAGCAAGTGGTCTTGGGCCTTTTCTGTCTTTACAATCATGTTGTCGACGTACACCTCTATCAATTTGCTAATTTCATCTTTAAACATAAAGTTGACCAGCCTTTGGTAGGTTATTCTCGCATTTTTCAATCCAAATGGCATGACTAAAAAGTAATAAACCCCATTGGGAACAACAAAAGAACTTTTATTCCTATCCTCGAGAGCTATAAATATTTGATGGTAGCCTTAAAACGCATCCATCATGCTCAACAATGCACAACCAGCAGTAGAGTCTTCTAAATCTATTCGAGGCAGGGGGTAAGGATCTTTAGGGGATACTTTATTTAAATATGTAAAATCATTACACATTCACCATTGTCCCTTATTTTTTGGGACGAGCACAACATTACAAAGCCAAGAAAGGTATTGAATTTCTACAATATAACTTGCATTTAGGAGTTTCCTGACCTCCTCATCGATGATCCAAGTCCTCTCAACATTGAATATCCTCATCTTCTATCTGATCAACTTGTACGAGGGATCAACATTGAGGCGGTGCACGATCATGTTTGGGTTGATTCCCCAGAGGTCAGATGCTTTCCAAGCAAAGACGTCAATATTTCTTCTCAAAAAATTGACCATAATGCATTCCAAGTGAGGAGCCTATCTCTGTCTCGATGTGAGTTGTCTTGTTGGGGTTATCTTATTTTAGCTCGATAGTTTTAAATTCCCCGATGGGCTCCACATAGGTATCCTCCAACTTTTTCTTCTTATTAGCTTAAGTCTCTTCGAGTTCTTCTACAGAGGTGTCCCTTAAGGTCTTCTATTATGGTCAAGTTTTCTACTCGCTTGACTCAACATAGATGTTATAATACCTCCAAGTCTCATTGATATTGCACAACAATTCCCTTGTGCCCGCTGGGGTTAAAATTTTAATCTTCATGTGGTAGGTCGACACAATAGCACAAAAATCATTTAGGGCTAGTCGACCAATTATAACATTGTAAGCAAATGGGGCATCAACCACTAAATAGTTAACCATCAAAGTTCTTCTTTGGAGAACCTCCCTAAATGACATCGATAGGCTGATAGATCCTTTTTAAAATGATTTCTGACCCCCCAAGTCCGACAGAGGGGTACGCACAGGCTCAAATTTCAGCTGGCCCATGTTTATTCTTTTGAGAGTAGAGAGAAAAATAATGTTGGCCAAGTTACGATTATCGACCAGGACCTTCCGCACTTTGAAGTTGACAATCTCAACAAAGACTATCATAGAAAAATCAGCTTTGTGGTCGATATTCTTTCTCTTGAGGTGGATCAAGTCGCTATCAGTGAATGACATAGACTCTTCACTCGTCGATAAGTGGAATATTATTTTGACGGGCGAGGCTTTGGTTGACTCTAGCCTCCTCTAAGTTTACCTTCTGGTTGACTTTGAAGCCCCCAGTAGGACCTCCCATGATCATATCAATCACTCCTCAAATGGGTTGGTGATCTTCGTGGGCGGATTTTTTTCCTTTGTCCTTTCTCCTTAAGCTAACCGACCTTTCTTTATGAGGAATTTGATTGGTTTTACCCCCTTCGACCTGTGCATCTACAGCTACATATTTCTTAAGATGGCCTTATCTGATGAGCCTCTTGATCTTATCTTGAAGATTGAAGCATTCGTCAGTGTCATGCCCTCTCTATTTGTGGAAATGACAATACTTCTTTAAATTTTTATCACTTCAGTCTTTGTCAGCTTCCTAGGGTTTTTGAGAAAATTGTCATGTTGGATGGCAAATAGGACCTCTTTCCTCAAAATGTTCAATATGATGTAGTAATTGAAGCATTTTGTTGGGGATCGACCTCTTTCTCTATTGTTTTGGTCATCTCTTTTCTTTTTCTTTTTGTTGACCTCAAAGGATCTGAACTTAATCTTGGTTATCTTCTCCTGGGTCATGTACCTCTTCACCAGGTCGAGTAGTTTCTCCATCAACCTCGGGCACTCCCACACTAATGCATTGGCGCATTTCTTATGTCTGAGTCCCAAGAACAACACATTAATTAAAAACTCGAGCATGGGGTTATCTATTTTGAGGACCTCAGTGTTGACTCTCGTGAAGAAGTCACGAAGAGACTTCCCCTTGTTCTGCTTGACGGTATGAAAGTGGGTGTGGGGGAGTTTCTCCTTTCTCCAGTTGTTGAACTGATGCAAAAACTTATGAAAAAGCTGATCATAAAAGTATCGGTAAGAGCTCCGCTTTAAACCAATTGAGCGCAGTGCCCTAAAAAGTTATCACCAGCATCTTGGCATGAATATACTTATTATGCCCGTGCAGCTGTATCATATTCTTGAATGCATCAAATGCTCAATGGGGTCTGTTGAGCCGTCGTATTTGGGCAGTCTAATTGAGACTTTTATTTCGATAGTAATATGCTCATCGACAATCTTCTAAATGAAGGGGAAGCCTTTCTCTCGATGAGACCTCTAGGGGCCCTTAAGATTAGGTGCTTTGTTCATATATCTCCTTGAGATCTCGTCAAGGCATATGTTTAATTGTTGAAGTTGGTGGGAAACTTCTTTCCATTGCTCCCGATCATCTTAGGTGGCATATGGATCAAAATAAGGTCTCACGCTCTTGGTCCTATCGCATTGTGGGGCTTGAATAGGCCAGGTCGTGAGGTTTGTGGATTTCTCCATTTCTTTGTGGTGGTCATGTCTGGAATGATTGACCCTATCTTGCTGTAGGGCTTGATTAGGTCGAACATGATGATCAATGGAGTCAGCGATCTCCTCCTTTAGCTTCAGTCATCTTCTCTTTCCCTATGAGCGTCTAGGATTAGTGACCATCTAGACTCTTGATGACCATGGCTATCCTTAGGGGATTTTTTTTCTGATAGAGGCGGTTGCAGGGCAGCACTATTAGTAGGGCTGACACGGTGGTGTGTTTGTTTAATGCGGCAGAAAGTTGGGTAGAAATTTGAGCAGAGATTTGCTTGCTTATCAACTGCATCAACTAGGGCATAGTCAATGTCACAACTTGCTCCTAGGGGGCACTGGGGCGAAGAGTGTATGAACCTTATTGGGGCGGAAGGGGAGATAGAGATGCAAACCTCTTGTTATCTTTAGTCATAGATGAGGCTCTATGTGGGTGCACTATTTTTCAGTTGTAATCTCAAGTTTCTCATAGATAGCGCCAAAATAATGAGGTTGAAAGTCGTTTATAGTGAAAAAGGTGGTGTTTGGGCTAATTCGATCAAAGAGGTTGAATAATCCAACAGTGATATTTCTCGAGGTTTGAGATTTGCAACAACAATAAATGTTAAACTAGCCGAGGTGCCCTCAACGAAGGCATTTCGATGCTTAAGTTAGTTCTAGTCAATAGAAGATAATCGAACAGAAGATTAGGAGCTTATAGCCTAGAGTATGGCTGGTAGTGAGGTATTTATAGTCTTCTCTTAGTGTGTAATATGTCAAAGGTTTCCCTATCAGGAATAGAAGGCTCTTGTCCTTACCTGGGGGTTATTGGCCATTTTCAATCTTGGTACCATTCCATATGGCATCATCTCTTGCTTTTCAAGATGAATAGTACTATGAGTAGGAACCTCCTTGCCAAAGTTGGTGGTAGAGGCTATTCTCAATGGCACACACAATTAATGTGGAGATATGATGCTTGTCAGAGCATTAAATGCGGCCAGGATATGAGTTAGTGTCGGAGTGAGACGTTTGGTCAATGATGGTCGAATAGATATGGCGGTCGACCAGAGAAATGGTTGATCAGGCCAAGTGGCTTGAAACTTCCCGTTGGATGCAGTCAATAACAATCCACTTGACCAGATGGTTGTGGTCGAGTGATCCAACCTAGCTAGATCTAGAAATGACGTTGGGCTGTGCATGTTAAATAGGCATAAGCTTGTTGAGCTACCTTATATCAGATATAACTCTGATTAATCCTCGATAGTTATTTTCCAACTGTAAACTTATGGATATTTAATATTTTAATTTATTTAAGTTATAATTAGAAATTTTGATAATTCAAAATATAGATTATTTAGGAGAAAGGAGGAAACTGGGGAAGGAACATATGAAATACTCTCGTTTTTATAAAAGGTGTAATGTACCAATAATATGTCCTAAAAAAAAAAATAATATACTCTAAGAGCGTATTAGCAAATTGAAAAAGAAAACTATGATGCATCATACATAAATTGTGAGGTTCAAAATTTGAACTCTAATAGACTTTTGGCATGTATGTATATAAATAATAAGAGCTTGTTTGCTTGTTTTGATATTGCATAATAGATACGTAATTCAACTCAATTTCAATATTTGGTTCATTTTTAGAAGCCCTTGATATAGTTGAGGCCCGGCATGCTTTTAAAGCCAAACTTGGCTCATGTATTAAGGCGTTGGGGCATGATATATTTTCCAACATAAATTAGAAATAAATTATAGTTTATCAAATGAAATAATCATGCGAAGCAAATAATTAAAGTTGGAAACCAAATTATTTAAAATATGCAAACAAACATAAGATAGAGTACACAACAACTCACAATTTGTTCTAGTCATACATATCATGCCTAATCTAAATATACCAAACAAACGAGTTCTAAGAAAAAAGAGAACACCACCATAAAGTGTTATCTATTCACATTTCTTTCAAACTCAAGTATTTATGAAAAAATTGACAAATTGAATTCTTTAAATAAATGCGTTTTCCAATTGGAGATCTAGTAAATTTACTTATACTTCAATAATTATTGAGGAGATCCCGAATGCAAATTCGGATCGTATCATTTCGACACCACTAGTAGGAAAATCTTCTAATTTAGCAAACTCTGATAATGCAAATGAGATCCAAGGTACGAGGCTTGAGAGCCCTTGCAGCCCCTCCGATCTGGAATAGGAAATTGGCGGAGACTAAGGAGGACTGCAGTGCTCCCGACCTCAGAAAGACTTGATGCGGCGCTCTGCATCCCAAAATCTCTCTCTTACAGGTCATGCAGGAAGCTCCGTTGGATTTAGTCGAAGACGCTTTCGCCTTACCCATTGCTAGGACAGTCATTGATGTAACTCTAATTAGTCACCGATAATTTTTCTAATTAATGTTAACATTGAACATGTTTGTTTTCATCGTAAGCACAATTATTGAGAGACGTGGATAATAGAAAATATCAACCAAAATAAATCACGCATGTCACAACGTTTGCAGCGTACGTAGTTGGTTTTATCTGTTCAACTCAGCAATTAATATTTATTTGTTCAAGTAAGTCATTTATTCGTGAAAAGAAAGTGGTGTATAAAATTGAAATCTGTTAATTTAAAGGTCAAACCACGAATTATTGGGATCGAGAAGACTGAAGTGGTCAACAAAAGTTGAAAGATCATGGATACGATAGGATTGTACACTATATACTGATACTACTTGCTTGGGTAATACTCCAAATGGGGTCGGACAAAATATTTGTCCAAATTTAATTTAATCATTTGTCAGAGTACAATAATTCTTTGCGGTGTATAACGCCAAATGCGAAACAGTTTAACATTCAATAAATCATTTTATTGATCCAACTATATTTAATTCTACTGTAAGTACAATAATAAGTTTTATCTATACTGTTAATAAATCACATATTCTTTTTTTTTTGATGTATTTTTAAGGAATATACTTAAAAATACTTTCACTTCTTTATTTTTTAAAATCCTCATAACTATACTTTACGTAGTAACTACCGTCTACAATCCACCATTTTATAACTCAGAATATAATTTTATTATATTTTTATCATTATTATTTATGTAAAAATTTGTGTATTAATATATTAAAATATAAATATTATATAGAAAATAAATACTTTTATTTATTTTATACTATAAAAATTTTAGCATAAAACTACTAGTTATATATAATGACAATTGTAAAATTACATAGATGATGATGTCATGTGCATGAACAATCCATTAAAAAAATATTATTATCAATTTATCAGTATAGTGTTGTAGGAAAAAGGAAGTGAAACACTTCTATTAATTATATTGAGATTTCAAGGCGCACACAAGTGACATTTTTTCTTAAAGCCTATATATTTTCTCCATATAACTTGATGTCAATGCAACAACAATTGTGAATAAGCTTTAGAATACAGTGAAAGATGTTTATTTTTGTTATCTACTAAAAATTCCCTAAAATTACAAAAAAAAAAAATTATCTTATTTATACAGTAATTTCTACAGCCAATAAAGTATAAGAAATTAAAAAGAAGAAATAAGTAATTTTATATTTTTTTTCATTATAATGATAAATCTATTAATAAATCATTAAATGTCCTTTCGAAATAGAAACAACAATTATAAAATAATATTGCAGTAGTCAATACTATTGAGTTGATATGCTTCATTGATCTATACTCACTTTTACAACTCGCTATGATGGCTTATGTATCAATATCAAGGCTTTGTGCTCTGATTTATTTTTCAAACTTTAAAGAATGTTTAATTAAGATGGCAAAAATCGTTTTGGCCCCTGTAGTGCAAAAAAAAAAAAGGACTATTTGACACTATAAAAGGGAAAAAATTATAGATAATAAAAAGAAGATGTGTTAGAATTTATATTATTATTTTTATTTAAAATATAGAAATTGATTTTCGTGTAATAATTTTACATATTATTTAAGAATAAGTCATTATCAAATTAGATACAAGTATTCAACTCAAAGCCTGCCTACCCATTGCTGTAGCGCTGGATTTTTCTGGACGCTACGCGGCAAATTCTTTGTCCATTAAATGCGATGGCGTTAAATTTTTTCTTCTTGGGAGTCACTTTCTTTTTCATTTTTCATATTTCATTTTTTTTTTCTGAGACACGATTGATAATTTTGAACATTCCCTCCACAATTACCATTACTGTTCCCACGCGACATAAAGGCTTGTCAATGAAAAGGTTAATTGGTATGCTAAAACGCATATGCCTCGTTACAATTTGAATCTTTTATTTTTATTTACTGAATATATGTTAAGTATATTTGATTTTTAAAATTAATTATTTTTATAAAAAAATATTTATAAAATAAAATAAAGAATTTAAACTTCACCTATTATATAATTTAAAATAATAGATGAAATAAATGATAATGAAATTTGTGGGACAAAATGAGATCTCTAAAGCATTATTTGGAATAGAAGAATATAAAAGCGAGAAATCTACGTGAAATGAAATGAGCCATCCCCTTCGCAGCAGGAGGACAGTTACCAAATCTCTGATAAGTCAGTCAAATTTCAAGGCAAATGTACACTATTCTAAACCAACTCGTGCTGGCTGCGGCAATACCAATTCACCAACTCCCACATTGGCCCCTGGAATAATTTTGTTATTTTATCAAATGTCGTACACAAAGTTTATTTTTTTTATAACTTTGGTATGTAAATTTTGAGAACTTGGGAATTTAGTCAAATTATTTATGTGTTTTCATAATTACCATTCTCTCAAGTCGTGCCTTGGCATTTTCACTGTTTTTTTTTTTAATTTGAAATTCTATTTTTGTATTCCTCTTTGAAGTACACATAAAAATATATAATTTCATAATTAAATGTTTTTGAAGAATAAATGAAAATAAAAAGATAAATAAAAGATGTAAACTGATTTTTTGTTGCTTAGTGCCCGCAAAATAATATGATAAATTGTTTTGGGCCCCGCTTTATAATTAGATGAGGTATATATAATTTAGACCACCTAATACAATATTTATTTTTCATGACTTTTTAGTGATGAGACATCCTCACTATTAGGGTTGCCATTTCGTGCACATTGAGCGGGTTCGGGTTGGATTGAAGTAGAAGTATTAAATTAAAATATCAAATTCAAATTTAATCTAATTCGATATTAAACCTAAAAAGTTTAACATTAAACTGACCCACAAAATTTCGTATCAGGTTCGAGTTAACTTGATTTTTAATCAGGTTACCCAATAACTTGATAAACCTGACTTAACCCAACACAACCTAACATGATCTATTTATTTTATTTTTCATACTTATAACTTCAAACATCATAATTGAGTTGAAATTTAATCTACAATAAAATTAAAATTGGGCATAATATTTAAGGGGACACATGGTAGATGACAATAGTGCGACAGGGGCGCATGGTGGCAAAAGAGATTAGGGTTTCCGTTTTTTTGGAGCAAGAAGTGAGGAGGGTTATGTTTGGTGATTACTTATCGCACGGCGGTAGAGGAGGCTAGGGTTTCTTTGTTTTTTTCGAACAAGAGGTGAGGAGAGTTATGTTTGATGATTTGGTCAATCATCTTTAAATTGGAAGAATGGAAGTGTTATTATTTATTTGTTAATAATGTTATTGTAATTTATAAATTTGTATATTGTAATTGAATTTTCAAAATTTAGATTTTGGGATATATATTATTTATATTTTATTTTAATTAGTTAAATTTTTTTACGTGGGTTGGGTTGGGTTAGATTTATTGGGTTATTGAGTCACTCACTTATTTTTTTCGGGTTATGTGGGTTAACCCGAAAATAACCAAATCTCTTTTTTTTTAGGTCATTTTTGGATATGACCCAATCTAACCCGAACCCCAAAAGCCCAAACCCAAATTTGATTTTTTTAGATGAGTCATTATCGGATCATTGGGTCGGGTTTGATTTTGATACCCTTACTTTCTCTAGGGTACAATAAAGAAAATCTAAGTTGGATTTCATGATTAAAAGCCTAAAATATCCTTAAATATAGCAAGCTTTTTTCCGCCCGTAGCCTT
>JACGDI010001136.1:800321-811782 GCA_014898725.1 Jacaranda copaia | reverse complement strand
AAAGCTTCATTTTACTCTTTCATAGCAACAATTCTTTGCTTTTTTTGTTTTTAACCTTGAAAAAATGTCAAATTGTGTGGAACAACCTCAAATTCAACTGTTAAGGAGTTGCTTGTACAATGGGGAGCTCTAAATTCAACTGTCCATGGTGTTGTTTTTCCAACTTGAGAAAAAATGGTGTGAAATTTGTCCTCAATTCCACACTGTGCAATGCCTTGCTCTCAATTAGAAAATGTATATGACTTTGAATGCTGACGAAGATGTGTCCAATATAATTCATCTAGATTTGTACTTAAAGATGACCTTAGTTGACATGATAGTTGTGCAGAAAAGTGAAGATAGTGGATGGAAAAGGTAGAGTAGCTATATGAGCAGGTATATACTTTATTACTTTAATTTATACTACATTTATTATTTAGCATACTTCCATTGTCACAAGTGGTACCTCTTTGCATTATTTTTCCTCTGCTTTTCTATGTTAAATATTGAATTTGTTAAATTTAATACTTCACTCTTTATTGTTAGATGCTAGATATATGTATTTTAGTACTTAGCTTTTCTATTTTTTTAGTACTTACTCTCTTATGTAAAATATTGGATTAGGCAATTTCAGTATTGAGCTTTTTTATGTAAAGTGCTAAATTTGTTCATTTCAATACTTAGTTGTTCTATGTTAAATAATGAATTTGTTGGTTTTTCACTGCTTAGGTTTTCTACTTTAAATTCTGTATTCGGTCATTCCACTACTTTACTCTTCTATGTTAAATACCTAAATTATTCATTTAAGTACCTAGCTTTGCCTTATTGAATACTGAAATTGTTCGTATTAGTACTTATCTCTTATATATTAAATATTGGATTTATTTATTTGAGTACTTATCTCGTACATGCAAAGGAGTTACAACTACCAAGATTAGCTTGACCTTGATGATGTATTTGTTTATCATTTTGTTGTATATGTATTCTTGATATACCTTCTTAGCATTACTTTATCACTA
Organism: Jacaranda copaia; assembly: GCA_014898725.1. Lineage (NCBI taxonomy): Eukaryota > Viridiplantae > Streptophyta > Magnoliopsida > Lamiales > Bignoniaceae > Jacaranda > Jacaranda copaia. Next base: position 810,784 of record JACGDI010001136.1, on the reverse strand, counting down.
ATATCTTGCTTTTTTATGATTAATTCGTAGGAAGAGGGTGCATAGAAAGGATACAATCAATGAAAGCAGGATTGCATAGTTTTTAAGGACCAATGATAGCTACTAAATTTTGCTTTTAAAATGACATGTTAGATTTAGACTGTTTAGACTTTTATATACTAATATATGTTGAGCTTTTGTCAGGTTGTTTGTTATTACATATATTGTAATATATGAAGATTTTTAGATATTATACCATGATTTCTTGTTTAGCTTAGATTTATATTTTTAGCTATTGTGGAGATGAGACTACATGGAAAACCATACCCAAATTATGAAATCATATTTTCTTTATGAAATGATTTGGATACACATATGTTGAAATGGGTTTGGAACACAAACACCCACATCCAACCACTTGCACTCTTATTCATAGTAGTGGGAAATCATTCATGCATGGTAACAAAAATCCTTAATATATTGAGAATGATACCAAAAGTTTGCAAAAGAAGCACCCAGCATTGGCATTTATATACCCAAGAATTGCATTTATGTACTTAATCATGGTTTTGTTGAAGAAATGGTTTGGATACACATGTGTTAAAATGGCTTAGAGCACAAACACCCACATCCAACCACTTGTGCTCTCTTCCATAGTAGTGTGAAAGCATTAATGCATGGTACTATAAATCTCTAATGTGTAGAGAATGATATGCCATGGTCTTTAGATCAGGTAATGATCATATTAGGGCAAATTGAACTCGATCTCTTATATGCTCAGAATGATATTGAAAATTCAAAACGAAGTACCCAGTGTTGGCATTTATATACTCCAAAATTGTGTTTATGTACTTAATTTGTAAATATTGTGTACCTATTATGCGTGTTTTTGTACTTTCTTTTCCAAAGGCCGAGTTGAAGCTTAATACGATGGGTTGAATAATACATAAAATACCCTAAGAGAAATGGTCGTGATAGACTGATAATATATATTGAAATGGTTAGGAACCCAAACATCCATATCCGACCTCTTGCGCTCCTATTCATGGTAGTATAAACCATTTATGCACGAGCTAGATGAATCATCCTAACACTACTATCAAAAATTAGTGAACCTATCATGACTATATAAGTCCTAGGACTAATATGCCATGGTCTTATGATCATGCAAAAGCCATATTATGTTGAATTGAACTCAATCCATTATGTACTGAGAAAGATATCGAAAATTCAAAAAAATGTACCTACTATTGGCATTTATGTGCTCCAAAATTGCGTTTAGGTACTTAATTTTTAAATATTGTGTATGTATTATACATGTTTTTGTACTTACTTTTTAAAGATCAAGATGAGGCTCAATTTGATACGGTGAACAACACATAAAACACCTAACGCAACAAAATCGTGGTTTGTTGAAGAAATGGTCATGATAGTATGTATTGAAATTATTGGGAACTCAACACCTATATCTAACCTCTTGCATTCTCATTCATAGTAGTATGAACCATTGATGTATGAGCCAAATGAATCTTCCCAACACCATTATCAAAAATCAATGAACCTATCATGACTATATGAGTCTTACGATTAATGTGCCATGATCTTATGATCATACAATGGCCAAATCAAGTTGAATTGAACTTGATCCTTTATGTGCTGAGAATGATACTGAAAATTTGAAAAACAAAACCCAATATTGGCATTTATGTTCTCTAGAATTGTATTTATGTACTTAATTTGCCAATATTGTTATGCATGTTTTTATACTAGCTTTTCCAAAGGCCAAGATGAGACTTAATCCGATTCATGGAACAACACATAAGACACTTTAATATGACAAAAACATGGTTTGTTAAAGGAATAGTTATGATAATATGTGTTGAAAAATTGGGGAACTTAAACACCCACATCCAACCTCTTGTGCTCTCATTCACAGTAGTATGAGCCCTTGATGCATGAGTCAAATGAATCCTCCCAATACCAGCATAAAAAACCACTGAACTTATCATGACTGTATGAGTCTTGGGACTAATACATCACGATCTTATGATCTTGCAATGGCCATATTAGGTCGAATTGAACTTGGTCTCTTATGTGTTTAGGATAATACTAGAAATCGACAAAAAAGTACATAGTTTTGGCGACTGTGTACTTCAAAACTATGTTTATATACTTAATTTGCAAATATTGTGTACTTATTGTGCATATTTCCATACATTGCTTTTTCAAAGGCCAAGTTGGAGCTCAATTCGATGCATTAAACAATATATAAAACATCATAACATGATTAAATTGTGGCTTGCTGAAGAATGGCCATGATAGTATGTGTTGAAATGGTTGAGAACTCAAACACCCATATCTAACCATTTGTGCTTTCATTTATAGTAGTATAAACCATTGATGCATAAGCCAAATGAATTCTTTTGTCACTACCATAAAAAATCAGTGAACCTATAATAACTGTATGAGTCCTAAGATTAATATGCCATGGTCTTATGATCATTCAATGGCCAAATTAAACTAAATTGAACTCTATTTCTTATGTGCTGAGAATGATTTCAAAAATTTGGTAAAAAAGTACCTAATATTGGCATTTATGTACTCCAAAACTACGGTTATATACTTAATTTGCAAATATTATGTACTTATTATGCATGTTTCTATATTTGCTTTCCCAAAGGTTGAGATGAGCCTTAATTCAATACGTGGAACAACACATAATACACCCTAATGCGACAAAACAATGGTTTGTTGAAGAAATGGTCGTGATAAGATGTGTTGAAATGGTTGGCAACTCAAACTCCAATATCTAACTACTTGTGCTCTCATTCATAGTAGTATAAACCATTGATGCATGAGTCAAATGAATCCTCCCGACACTACCATCGAAAATCAATAAACCTATCATGATTATATGAGTCCTAAGACTAATACGCTATGGTTTTATGATATTGCAATGGCCAAATTAGGCCAAAATTGAACTCAGTCCCTTATGTGTTGAGAATAATACTAAAAATCCGGAAAAAAGCACATAGTTTTGGCGACTATGTACTTTAGAACTACATTTATGTACTGAGTGTTTTCTATTTATATACTTATTTTACGTGATTTTGTACTTGCTTTCCCAAAGGTCAAGTTTAACCTTGATTTGATATTTGGAATAGTATATAAGATACTCTAATACAATAAAAATCATTTTTTCTTCAAATAATGTTCATGATAGCATGTGTTGGAATGGTTGAGAGCACAAACACTAACATCTGACCACTTATACTCTCATTCATATTGGAAATATGCAAAAGAGTACCTAAGTTTGACAATTATGTACTTTGGAACTACATTTATGTATTGAGTTATCACTAGTTGTGTACTTATTTTGAGCTAACTTGTAACATATATATTTTTACTAGTATCAATATATAAATAAAATTAATTATACTATGAATTGTAAATTCCATCTATTATGATCATCTAAATAAACAAATTATAAATGTTGTCCAGTAAGAATATCATAAATACTAAAACAATCACCCTAATATCCATATACAAAAAGTAAAATCATCTAGATAATAACCATCTGAACATCATTATTGAACTTTGGAATAAATTAAACCATGCTCATTAGTCAGAATTTTGCCAGCAATATGCTCAAATATTGAAACATCCTTCTCAACATCTATATATAAATACTAAAATCATCCAAGTAATAACTATCCAAACACGTCATTAATCAATGTTGAAACATAGTAAATCATACTCATCTTTTTTTTTTTTAATATTTATCCTCCACTATCACTTTCGCCATCATCACATCAGGTGGATCTCAACCTCAATAACAACACCTTTAGGCAAAGGATCTGCTAGAGGACTATCTTTGTACTTGAAAGGGTCTTAAGATTGCTTCAACTTAGTTGAATCTAATATTCAACTTTGGTATATGACAATATGCATTAAATTGGGTTCTCTTTATTGGTGAGAGGTGTTGGAACCCCACCAATTGGAGCTTTCAACTCTTCTGTTACCATAGGAAAGCATGAAGGAAAGCAACAAGCATATACTTTCAATTTCCTTCTTGTCATTTCTACAAACAAAGAAATAATACAACTAAGTTTTAGAAATATTTCAATGCGCAAATATAATTAAGGTTCTGATACTGCATACATCAATATAAATACTGAACTATATTATTTCTATACTAAAAATAATAGCATACAATACTAAAAAAAAGTAAACATATGTTTTTCAAGACAAAAAATAGAAAATGATTAGATATATTGTACACTCTTCAAACTGACTATAATTTGAATAGAATCTCTAAAATTTAGTTGACAACATATCCAAGATTAATCATACTTTAAATTAAGCTTACCATTACAAAAGTCAAGTACTAATAACTAAATAAAGTATATATATTAATGATAACAAGTATTAAAACCAATTTTTTTTTAAAAAAAAATACGAAATTACCTTCATTATGAAATAACTTAACATTAGAGTTCTAAATCTAGTTCTAATTGAGTAAATAATAACTAAGAAATAAACAAATGTATAGACTTTAGATAGCCAAATTACCTCTCATTGGCCTCATATGAAAAAAACTCACAATTATTCTCTTACCACATCATCTCATTTTCCTATTCATCACATTTCTAACTTTATCCAAATATACATTCAAGAAAAGAATCTTCAAGCAAAAATAGGAATAGAAATGGCCTTGGGACCTACTAGTTTTCATGGAGCCAAGTCTATTGCACTACTATTTCTAACAGAAAACACCGCCTTATTCTGCCTTCATATTGACTTGCTCTCAAATTGTCATTCTTTTCTCAAAATTAATGGATATGGATGAAAAATTAAAAAAAAAATTCAGCAAATGGGAAACAACAGGAATTCAAACGTTACTTCAAGTTTCAAACACAAACTACTCACAACGAGAAAGAGAAAAATGAAATGAGAGGAGCTCGACAGTTACAGGGCGTTTCTCAATGAAGAGAAAAATGGAGAGAGAGAGAGAGAGAGAGAGAGAGAGAGAGAGAGAGAGAGAGAGAGAGAGTCGTGGATGAAAGAACAAAAAGAAATAAAATGTCGTGGATGAAAGAACAAAAAGAAATAAAATGTGGCTGCGCATTCTCGCCCATTTTAAAGAATGTGAAAAAAGTTTAAGTCATTTTGTAATTTAAATTCCAAATGAGGGACATTTTAGTACTTGTACAACTAGTAGGAAGTGATTCCAAAAGATAAAGTTGAGATGGGGACTAAGACCAAGAAAAAAAACAAATGGAAACTGAGCACAAAAGCCAAATTAGATTTGGGGATTTAAGGACAATTAATTGACAAGACAACAAAACAAAACAAAACAAAAAAATGAAAGGAAAAAGAGAGAAAAAAAATCAACCAAAGTGAGCAAATTTGATGTTAACAAGAGAAATAAAAAGAGGGAAAAGAAAAATAAAAAAGAAAATGGAAAAAAAAAGTTAAGAGTGAGAGAGAGAAGAGGGCAGGGGATATAGTACTCGACTATGATGACTACAAGTTATGGTGACGAGCCCCAAATAAAAGAAGGATGAAAAATAAAAAACATTAAAAAAGAAAAAACAAAACAAGTCAAGCATAAATCTCATATGCAAAGTATGAGAAAAAAATTGAAATTAACGAATTCTTAACATGGTTTAATAGACTCTTAACTTATGTGTATGTGTAAATAAAAAAAAAAGGAAATAAAAGAAAGAGATAAAGAAAAGGTAAGAACCAAAAAAATTAAAGTATGAATAGAAAAAGGAAAATAAAAGAAAAAGAGAAAGGATGAAAGAAAGGAAAAAAGCATAATAGGAAGTAGGGGGGAAAAAATCTTGAGCTAGAACATTTTAATAGCATGATCATAATTTTAATCATATTCCATTAAATGAATAATTAGTGTAATGATATCTCCTTCATATTTATAATGATATGGCTTGGTGTTGTTGAGTGGCTTCGATTCAATAACATAAACTCACAAATAAGTGTAAGATTAGGAGTTTAAACACTAATAAGCTTTTAGTGTGCATATGTATAAATTAAAATATAGATATAGGTATATATATGTATTGTGTGTGAAGTCTAAAATAAGAAGTTCTAAGTATATTTAATTGCAGTTAAAGTAAACTCAAACATGACTATATTTTCAAATTTAACGGTATAAAATAATCATAATATTCTTGTGCGTGAATTAAACATTTTATGTCTCACTCATTCATCTTATCCTTAGTTGAAGTACTCAATCTCGTTATGCTCATTGTTTGGGAATTGAAGAACTCAATCCAAAAGTGTTTGAGATAATTGAAGGCATTTAATAAGCTATCTCTAATTAAGTATTGATGGTCCACCTTAAAAGTAGGTGACACCAATAAAGAATGCAATAATTTACAATTGACTGAGAATAACTAGCCAATACTCCTTATATTTGTTTTAATATAGGAAAACTAGCAAAAATGAGTTGATACGTATTTGAAAAAGAAAAGGAAAAAAGCAGATCATATTAAATATAGTCTTGGTTAGAACAAATCTTTACCCATCTTTAAGGTAGATGCATAACATACAAGGAATTCAATAACAAAAATGGATGAGCTATGTATGATGTGGTGCCAAACCAGGAAAACAAGGACAAAATCAATTGATGTACATCCTATGTGCAATAGGTATTGTACTTTGATCCCATTGTACCATCCATTGGAAATAATTCAATTACATAGTTGTAATTGTCTCACAATATGCCCCACTTCAAGCATCAAAGTTTGTTGTACACTTTCTCTACCACAAGACAATCTACTTTAATAGCAGCCAATGATTTCTTGAATCCAAATTGCCATCCATAGAACCAAAGCAACAAAGAGGTGGTATCAAAAGATGTTATAAAGGTGAGAAGATAGTCCCCAAAAGGCAGCCTACCTCAGCTATCATCACTTAAGTCAAAATATCCAAGAGAAACTAAAAATCAACAACAGAAAAAAGAGAAAAAAAAGAAAAAAAGAAAGAAAGCCACAAAGATCATATGTATCTAGCTAAATACCACCCTAAGGAGCAACAAGATCCTCATTATCCTTGCTGTTATGAATTTGAAAATACTTCTGGGAAGAGCCTTTGCAGAGGTTAACTGGGTATTTTTTTGCATTGAGTTCCAACTTTCTAAGAGCAGCTTTGCCAAGATCAATGCCACAAATATCAGATAACCTAACAAGATAAAGCAAAACATCAGACAGCTCCTCACCCAAATGCAGCTTCTCTCCTTCTTGCCAATCAGGAAGGCCTTTTGGTACCTCACCTTTCCACTGAAAAATCTCGGACAACTCTCCCACTTCACCCACCTGACACAATCACAAAACATGCAATTGAAAAAAAAAAAAAGGGATAACATATACTATATACTAGAAGAAAGCAACAGCATAAAAAGACTCAAAAAGGAATAATGGTTCCACTTTTGTATAAAATTAAGTTGATTCTTATGTGGCTAAAATGGGAACTTTAATGTGGCCTTTCTGCTTGTGTGATGATGTTCTTCAGACAGGGTTTTCTGACTGCAGTGCTATAATGATACTCTGGGAAACATAATCAAATGATGCAAAACTACTTAGTCTAGCTACAGAGAAATAAAGGGCCTAACCATTATCCTAGTTAGCAGTTATCCACGCCCTTCACATTTCCCAGTTAATATATTTTGAACAAAAAATTTGATTAAAAAGTAGTCTTTACAAATGGGCAACCGAACATAGCATTTTACTTACTTCTTCAAAATTTTCAAGAAGAGAAGTGAACTATAACTAGGCAAGGACGAAAGCATATGTGAGAAAAAGCAGAATGTCAAAGTCGTCTTCTTCTTCTTGTTTTTTCAATTTTTTTAATTAATTATTAATACAGCATTTTTATCCTCTCAAACCTCATCCTGATAAAGACACTATGCTCTCCCCCCACGCCAAAGAAGAAATTTCTTGCTGCAAAAGTTAGGAAATGAATGCAAAAAATCTGAATTTACCCTCTATAAATCATGGGTATGGGTAGAAAACTTGCAAAAGATAATCAAATGCTACAACTTTTGATGGGTAAACCTTGACAAAGATTAAAAATATCCTAATTTTTGTATGTGCATGGTATAACACAGAGGAAAAAAAAAGAAAGACGAGAAACAGCATGTTAGTTTGTGTGCTGGTATTCAAACAGGAAAAAAGGGAACACCACCACCATTAAAGGGAAACCAAGAAAAGATTAATTCACAATACTGACAAAAGATTTGATAAAAAGAAGTAAAATATCTCAAGGGTTTGATGCACACGCTGAAACCCACATTTTCAGTTTCAGACGAAACCAGTAGTCCAGATAAAAACAAATAGATGCGCATGAAGCAAGAAAAATAGACAGAATTTAATGGCTGAAAGGAGCACAAAAAAAGGATAAAAACCAGGGCCAAAAGTAGATTTCTGGGGCTATGGAACCGATCCCAATCTCTCTCTTTGGCAAAATTTGCCATTTTTTCCTTCAAATCCTCGAGGGTCACCCGTTGGCTCTCGCCTTCTGTTTCAGCTGAGACTCCCTTCTTCATCTGTGCCTCTTTTTCACAAACACGGATTCTGCTTTTCCTATTTTTAAGGAAAAAATCACACACGGATTTTCTCGATTGCAAGCTGTTTGCAGCTTGACAGACTGCTTTCCCTCTCACGTTTTATGTGTGCGAAGAATGAAAGCAACTTCTGTTGGTGGTGGTGTACATATATATATATATATATATATATGCAGGCTAGCGGTGATGAAAAGGTTGTTAGTGGTCTATTGGTAACAATTTCGGGAATTTTTTGGGTCTACTGGATTGGGCTTATGACAATCATTTTATTTGTTTAAATATATAATTAAATGCAAATTGCCAATAAGGCTGGCAATTTAATGCAGATTAGTAATTACCAATAAGATGGCCAAAATTGAGATTTCAAATTTTGGATTTGAACTTACAAAATCTGTGGATATTTAATTGTAGCAGAGTGATTAATTTCTGCTAGTTGGAATTTGTAAGTAGTTCATTCATATTTAACAGTTGATTATTTATTCTCTGGCATAGAACTATTGAATAATTGATTGATAATTCATAATTTGATTTTGAATTGTGGTATCTATGGTAATTGAAATAATTTAAACTCAACTCTAAATTGCAGTAATTTTTTAATTTTCTATTATGACAAAATCTTACTGATTATTTGATATTATGTTAAATTTATGTTTTCTTTATCATAAACCTTAACTTCTAATTTCAAGTAAATTTCATAAATCAATTAAAGATTATTTTAAATTTCAAATTTTAAAATATTTATAATGTTATTGGGAAAAAGAAAATTAGTGATAATATAAAAGTTCACTGACTATATTAAGTTATAAAATTTTTTATTATGTTATAATAATTATGAATATTATTTTTACATTGTCAGCATTCACAATTAATGCAACTTTTATCATAATAATTCTGTTACAAATTATATTAATTACTTTCATGATATTAGGATGTCATTGTACATGTATTACTAATTGTTATTAGCGACAATTTAAAATATAATGTTTTGTCATGATCAAATTATATTGTGAAAATAAAAAATATTGTCATTTTTAATGACAAAATAATTGTAATTATCATTTAATATATATAAATATTGATAATTTGATATTATCTTTTAATTTTCTATCATTAGTGTTATAATTTTTTTACCCGATAACAATATACTGCAATGTGCATAGCTACAATACCAAGTGCGTGGGCAGTATTCTTGTATCATTCTTTTCCAAACTTATATCACTGCGTATGATACTATTCTGCATTAGTTTATTGTACTTCAGCCTTCTTCAATGCTATGTGATTTTGTCTTCTTATGAACCTAGCGTGGGCCCTAGCATAGAGCAGAAGACACATTTTTCCTTGGCCTTTAGGATTAGAAGAAGCGCGTTCTCTCAGTCTTTAAATGGGAGAAAAGAATTTATGGGTAAAAAATGTCATTAGAAAGAAAAGATCCTAGTGGTCTGAAGGTGTTGTCTATCATAGTTTACTGATTTTACAACATTGAATTTGGCTCTCTGAAAGGTAGTGTTTTCTTCCCTTTGTTATACAATGTTTGTGCATAATCTGGTCCTGGTTTCATTTATCATTTCAGAATATTAGTGGTTGTGGGTTGTGACTTTTTCTTAATTTAAATGTCTGTTGCTGATTTTGGGTGTTCGTAGGCATCTTTATCTTTGGTTAACAGGTGTGGTTTGTTTTTCTTTCTGTCTTTCTTTCTTTTTGTTTCTTGTACTTGTTTGGATACATGTTGATATTTCCACACGCATGGAGCTGGTTGTAGCCAACATCTATTAGTCTTCATGTGTAGAGGGAAGCGAGTATATTGAATACGAAGCTGGATTCCCTAGTGAAGGATGAGAAAGGATAGGGGGGAGGAGATTGTACCGTCTAGTTTGAGCATCTTTTTCTTTTTTTTTTT
>JACGDI010001136.1:774283-800221 GCA_014898725.1 Jacaranda copaia | reverse complement strand
TTTTTTTTTTTTTTCATGAAATTTTTTGGCTTGATTTTTATTTTATTTTTTAAGCATAGGCTTACTCTGCTTTTAGTATTTTAGGTGGTTGTGCATTTTTGAGTTTTCAACTTTGGAGTCATCAATAAAGATTATGATGGGGAAAATTATAATTTTTGTTCCCTAAACTTATCCACTTACTTGATTTTTGTTCCTAAATAGTTTGTAGCTACAAAATTGATCCCTAAAGTATCTGTTTTTTAACGCATTGCATCCCTGTTATTAACAATCCAATAAGACTAACGAAAGGGTCATGTGCTCTTAGACCTGTTAATTGGTAGGGTATTATACTAAACACTCGTACTTTAAAATACTTAAATTAAAATATCTTGTATTCTACCTTACTTTAAAATATCCAAAAGGACGAAACCCTAATCCTATCTAACTTAAGATTCATTTGGCCTAGTTTATTGGACTTATGTTTTTAATGTATACTAATTTTCTCAATATATACTTAGAATATTATTTGGCATATGATAACAAAAAAAAAAAAACCTTTTTCTATATTTAATTTAATTTAAATTAGTTAATCTTTATTTTCAATTTTCATTTATTAATAAAATTTTTATTAACAAAGTTTATTCATTAGTAAAATTATTTTTATTAACAGTTTTTATAAAAAATAATTATTCCACTTGAAGTTGCAAAGAGCTTGATGGTCCGGAACTCCGGTGGATTGAAAAGATATTGGGCCTGAGATCTGCAACAAGAACAAACGTTAACTAGCTGAGGTGCCCCGGCTAAGGCACTTCGACGCTCAAGTCAGGTTTCCGGTAAGACGGAGAATATTTAGAGAGCGTATAGTGAATAGTGTATTTGCAATACCTTGAGCGGGGTGGTGCTGGTCTGATTTATAATCTGATAGTGGTGTGAATTTACCCAAGTGCCATCGTCAGGTACACTTGGGCTTTCCTCATAATCGAGGTAGGATAGTCATTTTCTGCCCAGATCTCGGGGCTGGGCCACATGGCGCGATTTCCTGTTTTCCTGGGTAGTACCATCAGTGGGAGCGCGCCTCTGCCAGAGTTGTTGGCAGGGTTGTCAGGGTTGGTGGGAGCGGTTACATCCGTATGCAGTAGTCACATCTGCTGCCATGCGTAATCATTGTTTAAAGGTTCAACATGTCCCATTTGCAATCGAGGGTCGATTCATGTCGACCAAACTTAGTTGATGAGTTTGGAAGCAGCCTGCAGTCGATACGGGTCGACCGCGCGGCTTACCATATGAGGTTGATACTAGTCAACCAGTTTGACTTCGCTACTGGGCTATCATCACAAGACTTTGGAAGAGGCCCTCAGGTCGATACGGGTCGATCACGGGGTTTCTTATACAAGATCAATACTAGTCGATCAAAGTGACTTGCCTCAGGGTTTAGTGGGTTGAATCCTCCGAACTTGGGCCTGTTGGGCCTACTGGATAATACCGTTTCACGTTGGGCCTTTTGGGCTGTCTCATCTGTAGATGGGCTTATTGGGCCTGTTGGGCTATCCTATATCACCACTATTAATTTTTATATTGTTAATTTTGTTAGTGAAAAATATAATGTTCAACTGTAGCTATTGTTATTCCAATTAAAAAAAAAAGTTTCTATCCCAATAGATTAACTTTATTAATTTAGTTTAATTTTTAATGTAGAAAAGTTGTTATTGTTCATTCACATATTTGTAATTTTTATATATAAAAAGTTTATCATTAATATAAATTTGATTTCGAAATAGACAATTTTTAGGTTAATAAATTAAATTTAAGTATAAAGTAATGAATAATTTTTGGGTATGGATACATGGGTAATTTATGGGTATAGACCCTAATCATACCCATTGCATTATCTTTAATAAGTATAGGTATATGTATGGGTATGTGTATGATATTTTAGGCCTGCCATTTGCAGGCTTGGACCACTAATGTAAGGAAATACACTAGATTGTTGGGTTTGTGGAGAGCTCATTTTCCCCAATTCTATCCCCCAATGCATAACCTTATTCCCTAAAATTTCAATCCCTCAAATTTCAATAGAATTGTTGAAAGATCTTTCATAAAACCTTAAATTTATCATACCAAAGTAGATTACAAACAAAAATTTGAAGTTTCAAAGCCTGAAATTAGAGAAAATGAGAGTAGGAGGTTTCTGGAGGGTTGTTGAGTAGAGTACAAGAGGTAATCGGTGAAATGGCAATGAGAAGCAAGCATGCGTTGTAGCACTGGATTTCACACCTAATTCGGTAATATATCCTTACCTTATGTAATTTTTCCTCATTTCTCTATGCCTAACTAATTTTACCTTCTAAAATTTAAGCAAGTTTTTGTTTTGTTTTAGGGTGAAATGCAATTTTATTGAGTTTAGGTTTGAATGCATGCTAGTTTAGGGTACAGTCTAAGGTAATTTTGGTTTTTGGTACTTTAATTTAGTAAATGCTATGTTACATTTTGTGTATCTAACTGGTGTTTATTTGGTTTTTGTTTTTAATTTGTTTAAACTTCACTTCAAATATATAAATTAATGAAACTAGGTGTTATGGGGGATCCTACTTGTTTTACATAAAAAATTCACTATGATAGAGTTTTAAAACATACTCTGCATAAAGAGTACTTAGGAGGGAAACCGGAGAACTTTGACTTTGTGGATGCAGATTAGATTGGGATGATTAATTTGTGGGGTTATGTTGAGGTTTTAGGATACAAAGATAAGGGTAGTATTAGGTTTTGGCTTAAATATGGGAAGCATTTTGATAGGCAATGTAAGTGCATAGAAAAAAATTCAGGTGTGTATGATATAAGGAATTATATATCTAAAAATTATGAGGTTGATATGTACTTAGAACATTTGAACTTGGGAGGGTTTGTGGAGAGTCAAACTAAACAGTATACTGAGGGTTTGAGTGGGGCCGATTTGAGTGATGGAGATAATTCAAGTGAGGATAATGATGTGTTCTATGAGAGTGATTTTGATGTGGAGGATGAAGACAAGTTATTTGAGGTTTATGTAGATCCTGAGGCTGAATTTGGTGAGACGAATAGAGGAAAAACAATAGAAGGGAATCATTTCATTAGTGAAAAGAAGTTTGTTGGGCTACAGGTTTCAAATAATGAGGAAGATCTTATTTATAATGATGATGATTTGAATAGTAAATAGGGTTCTAATGAGAGAAGGAAGTACAGTATCCCTTGTTCAATCCAAGTAAATAAAATAAAAATTTTGAACTTAAATTAGGATTGATTTTCAGTTCTAAGGACAAGGCTAAGTTTGCTATTAAAAGTCATTACTTTAGAAGAGGTATGATGGTTAAATTCATGAAGAATGACAAAAATAAGACTAAGGGATGTGTGTAAAAAAGATGAGTGTAGATGGTTTGTTTTTGTGTTAAAAATGCAGAATGATAATGTTCAGCAAATCAAGAGCTATAATCCTATTCATAGTAAGCACTCTTGAAACTATAACAACCCAAGTCTAAAATCTAGTTCGATAGGCAAGACTTTTCGAAAAAAATTCAAAGAAAATCCAAAGCTAGGCACATCTGAGTTTATAAATGAGATTTATACAACTTTAAAGGCTAATGTCTCAAAATCACAAGCATATAGAGCAAGGAGAAAGGCATTGCAGCTGATCCAAGGTTCAATGAAGGAAAAATTCAACCAAATTTGGGATTATTGTCCAGAGAGAAGTAATCTATGTTCAACTATAATAATGAAACTAGTAGAGGAAGAAGGAAGTAAGAGGTTCCATATGTTTTATATGTGTTTCAATGCACGTAAAATTGAACTAAAAAAAAAAATGCTTGTAGGAATGTTATATGAGTGGATGGATGCTTTCTTTATAGGAATCATGGGGTTCAACTATTGTCTACGATTAGACTAGATCCCAATAAAAATATCTTTCCAATTACATACGCAATAGTTGAGAGTGAAACTAAAGAGAGTTGGAGCTAGTTTCTGTCTCTTTTGAATGATGACATAGGCTTTGAGAATCAACACAGTTGGACTTTCATGTCTAACAAGCAAACAGGCTTGATTCTAGCCTTTGAGTCTTTGCTACCTAATGCTGAAAACAGCTTTTGTGTCAAGCATTTGCATAGCGATATGAAGAAAGATGGTTTTATTGGTTTTGCAATTAAAAATGTACTTTGGGCAGCAGCAAAAGCAACAAGAATTGAAGAATTTAATAGAAAAATTGGCGAGATGAAAAAAATAAATAAAGAAGCATATTAATGGCAAGTGAAAAAACCTCCACAAAATTGGTCTAGGTCTTGTGTTAGTCTATATCCCAAGTGTGACATCCTTCTGAATAACATGTGTGAATGCTTCAACAGTTTCATTCTTGATGCTAGGAGTGGGCATTCAGGTCTAGGATTCAGGTACTCTACTTGACTCAACTTGGTTTTGAGCTTCCAAAACCCAATCAATTGGGTTTTGACGGGTACCCAATTGACCAGGTACCTAGTATTGTTCATCTGGGTCTGGATTTAGGTAATGAATCTTGACTCAATTGGGTACCGAGTACCTAATTCAATAATTAAAAAAATAGAAAAAATAAATTTAAAAGTTAAAATAGAGGTAGATATTTCTGCCTTGGTTTTAACTTAAGTGAGAGCCTCCTCCCCTGGCTCTCTTGTCCACACATCCCCCAGCCCCAAAACTAGAATAATAAAAAAGGGATAAAAATAGATTGCCATCCGAATTATGCGTGCTTTTACACTTTGCTAACTGAACTTTTTTCTCTAATACTTTACTATCCAAACTATACTTTTTTTTTGCCTTACCATATACAAACAAATTTTGGTAGAATGTTATGGAAAAACTTCATCACATCAATATCAAAAGCCTCTTTTTTAAGGTATTGTAATCAAATATTCTAATTTTATGGATGTAATAGTCATATCCTTGGTGTAGCTTTGTTAAATTGCAAAATGCAATGAGCTTTTTTCAATGTACATTTAGGTGTATATCCTGTGATAATTCAAGTTAAATAGGTTATCGTTTAGTAAAGTGATAAAAAAAAATACCTTTAGAAAAAACTCTGGCTACTCTATAACGGAATACCATGAAATATTTGACTAAAACTACTTCATGTATGGCAAGGTGAAAGGAAAAGTATAGTCCAAATGGTAAAATGTCGGGAAAAAAAAGTTAACAAAGTGTAAAAACATGCATAGTTTAGATGGTAAAGTATCTTTATCCCTAAAAAAAAAATTGAAACTTATTTAAAAGTTAACTTCTGCCTCTGTTTTATCTTACCCAAAATCTAGCCATGTTCCAGCTAGATTTTAAATCTCAAAATCTAGCCCAAATTTTAGGCTAAAAAATCCCAATACTCGATTTAGGAACCCATTTCTAGGATCAGGTACCCAGTTATCAAGTACTCAATTGGTTATCAAAAATTTGATCTCAGATGACCAAGTGCCTAGCCCTATTTTCCCAAACTTAGTGATCCTGGTCTAGTGCCCACCCTTAGTTGATGCAAGAGAAAAGCCACTCATTTCATTATTTGAGACAATCAGAAACTTGTTGATGACTAGGATACAAATAAATAAAGAAACAATTGCAAAATGAGATGGACCAATATGCCCCAAGACTAAACAATTGTTTATAAATATCATGAAAGATGCTGGGAAATGCATACCAATGAGGTCTGATGATTGGCATTTCCAAGTAATGGGGCCATTTGACCAGCATACAGTGGACTTGTGGGAGAGGAGTTGTAGTTGTAGGAAGTGGGACATGCCAAGAATACTATGTAAACATGCAGCTTCAACTATATGGTGCATAAATGAAGAACCTGAGGCATATGTTCGCAAGTGTTATAGTGTAGAAAATTATTTAAAACGCTATGAAAATCCTATCCTTGGCTTGAATGGACTTTTGTGGCCTAAGAGTAATAATGAGCCTTTGTTGCCACTTTTATACAAAGAAAAGGTTGGTAGGCCTTAGAAGATGAGAAGGAGATAGCCTAATGAGCATCCTGCCCCTTCTAATCCACATAGGCTCAACAGGGTTAAAAGAACAAATAAATATAAAACTTGTGGGAGCATAAATCACAATTCAAAGACATGTTAAAAAAAATGGAAACTAAAGTTGAAGAGCAAAGGAATGAAATTTGCAGATGTGGAAGCAATTAAAGCAACTCAGCCAACTCAAGGCTTAGTTTCTAGTGAACTTGTGCAAAAACAAGCAAGAAACATGGAGAAATTATAGGTTTGTAGATTTTTAATTATAAGTTATGAATAGTTTTTCAAAGTATCTTTGAATTAATATATTATTCTATTTTTATAAGTTAGATGGTCTCAGCAAAATGTCCAAATTGGAGGAAGATCAAATAGAGTTACATCAGTTAAGGTTGGCATGATTTTTTATTTTATTCTGAGAAAAAATAGCTTTTTACATCAACTAACAAATGTCAATTATTGCATATCAATCAAGAATCCTCCACCAACTATAGCCCTCTAATTGTGAAAGATGGAGTGAACTTCTTTACGGTTTCCAACTTGAGATCATTTATCTCCAATTCTTCTAAAGGTGAAGTTGCATTTGTGCCTCAAAGTCCATTTCAAAGTCAACCCCTAGTTAAAGTTTTTTGTTTAGTTTGAAATGCATTATGATGAACTAATTTTTGTTGTTGTTGTATTATGTTTATGTCGGATTAATTTGAAGAATATTTTATGTTGGATTGATGTTACATTGATGTTGATAAAGAAAAAACATTCTTGCTCATAAAGCCTTAATTTTATTATACCATAAGAATGAGGAAGAAATATTGTGGCTCTGTGTGAAAAATAGGTGATTTGGACCTCTTATAATCAAACAAGTGAGCTTTCTCCATTTTAAATGAATTGATATTTATGTTCTGATGAAGTCTTCTATTTTTGTGTTTATTGGAATTTGAATTGGTTTATATTGTGTTTTCTGTTGGATTGTTAGTTTATGTTCTATGTTCTATACAGCCTTGTGAGGCATTTTAGATTGTTAAAACCAAAATTTGCTGGAAATTTTTGAGCAAATAGACACTAAAACTAATTTATTGGAGTTACACTTTCACATAGAGATTGGTTTTGCTACATATTTACATTATAATGGAACTAATGTGCTAGAAAAATAGTGAGCAAATGTGCATGAACTTCAAAGTGTGTTAGAAAATTGGGAGTGCTAAAACTTAGCCATCACTTAACTTTGCCATTTACAAAACTTTGCATTACAACATTACCAAATTGATTTTTATTCTTCCTTCTACAACATAAATATGCCACCATAACTAAACCTTAACCATGTAAAATTACCTAACTCCTAAGTTGCAGAATTGCAACTCCACCTTCAACCATTGACAACTTCAAACCTATCACCACAACTGCAATGAAGAACATAAAAATAGCAAAAAAAGAAAATACCAGTTTCATCCTTCTGTTGTACATTAAAATCAAAACTTCCAATTTCTTCTTTCTTTTTTTGTTGGCCTCTTTTTCTTCTTCCAATTTCTCTTCCAAGCTCTTCTGCCATGCTACTTTTCCCTCCAACCTATTTATTCTTGAGTAGTCCAAGAATAATAGCCTTTGATCTATCACACATTTTAGGAGCCCACCACTTGAATGCACCATAATATCCCCTCTTCTGTAGAATGTAAATCAATATAACTCCAAGATAAAAGCATGATCTCAACATCATAAATCAAAGAAAATAGAGAAAACTTCAATAAACATATCTTATAATTTGGGCTAGCACAATATCTCTTGTTTGGGTTATTTGAGCTCTATGATGTAAACAATGGTAGCTCATATCCACAATGACAAAATAATGGTGGGTTCAAATCACACATGTTGCTTGAACAACTATTGAAGGAGTTGCTTGAACTCATTTTGCTTTCTATGAATTTTTCGCCTTTGATTTTGCTTCACATAGCTGACCTAATCTTCTCTTGCTTCCTGTGACTGTATTGTATGTGAAATTGAGCTAAAAATGAGAAGACATTATATAAACCACCAAGAAAACATGCTTGGTGAGAAACTAGGCAACAATCTAATATATATTCTCCATTCACATGACCACTTTTCATCAGTCTTAACTGGATTATTAACAGCAGGGACACAATTTATTAAAAAATAGACACTTTAGGAACCAATTTTGTGACTGTAAACTATTTAGGATGAAAACTAAATAAGTAGCTTAGTTTAGGGATGAAACTTATAATTTTCCCAACTATGATAATATTCAATTTTGGAAGGTGGGTGATGCTTGTCAATTTTTAGCTTTTCTCATATATGTTTTATGTTTTGGTTGCAGTACCAATGATGATTTGCTCAAACAGTATCAAAATTATTTATATTGGTCAAAGAGAGGTAATTTTAAAATTTATTTATTTATTTGTATGTCAACCTTTTATCTATAGTAATTTATTTTTACTAAAGTGGATTGTGTTTTATACAAATGAAAGATTGTTTAAATAATTTGGATCATATGACATAAAACTAAATTATTCTAGAGTGTAATTTTGAGTAAAGGATTTAAGAATAGCAGGTGAGGAAAATTTATTATCTATTTAATGAATCTTGTACATATATGAAACAACACACACACACACACACATCACACCACATTTAACTAAGATATGTGCTTCTTAGACATCCTGGCTATTGCTATAAACAATTTGATCAGTGATTTGTTGGTTCTTCATCCAAATCTTACATAATATATGAATTTGCTATCATGAACTACGAGTAAGACACATACCATTCATTTTATTCTCTATTATATCTTTCTATAATGTTTCTTCTTTTAGCAAAATTAACAAAGAAACTTTATTGTTTATTGTGAATAAATAGGAGAAGGCCAATGCTATTATTATTGTGAAATAATATTGCAATGACCGATCGTCAAGTGACTATGCAAGATAGGGATGTCATGCCAATAATTTCAGCTACAAAGCTGAATGTTTCTAGTCACTATGGTTTGACAAAAAACTTTTGATATTTTGTAATATATTATGCATAATAGTGGGCCTATACTCATTCTCATCATATATGTATTTGTAGGAGGTTCTCTAGGTTCGACACCTTTAACAACAATTTTGGTGGATGCACAGAAGCTTAAAACATGGTTTGCATTTCTTTTTCTCAATTTACGATCATTACATTTAAAAACTTAGATAATTTTTTACTTTGTTAATTAGTTAATAATTTTTTAGGAGATCAAGCAATCAAAAGGTTTTTACTAATTGCTTAACTGATGTTAATCTTATGACAATGCGGCAACAATCATCGCTTGAGATTACCTTAAAATTCCAAACAATAGGAGATGCAACGAGATCTAATAGTGTAATCTTTTATTTTGTATTAACATTTGTTTTGATATTCCTAATTAAATTAATGCTTCTCTTATTTTTCTTTAAGAGAAAACATATAAAAATTGTTCTATTCTCATGACCTAAAGACTTAATATAATAATTCAATCTTCTTTGTAGACATGATAAACATATTTTATTTTTAATTTTCAGTTGGATAGATTTTCCATAAGGGTACAAGCTCAAATCACAAAATATAACCAAAGGTTCCATTACATCACTTATGAGAAATGCCACTCTTTGTATGCAACTGAATTCAATTGGTTGCTTGACTGTAGAAAATGCAACGAATGGACTATTGCAAAATTAACATGAAATGCTTCTTATTCTTTATATCTCAAATTGAATGTTATACATATTGATAATTTAAAGTTTTTGATGATGAGATCATTTATATTCTTTACATTTTAGGAAAATAGTTGTAGTTACTATCTTTGATGACATGAGATCATGTGAGGTTACTATCTTTGGAGAGGATGCTGCAAGAATTACTCAAATGAATGCAATGATGGCTATGGAGATTCATCAAGTGGTAAGTAATTTGCAAATTAGATCTAGTGAATTCCTTCTTATAATTGAATATATTAAACGTATTAGTATGTATAAGGTGACGTTGCTTCTATTGGTAAAATAAACAAAATGATAAATGAGGCTACTTTCCTCATAAAATTGAAAAAGTATTTCAATACACAGCATGATGGTGTCCATGCACAATGCACGATGTTGAGTTTGACTGGAGAAAAAATGGAAAAAACTTCAATTGTTGAACACAAAGAAGCTACAACTGCAATGGTTTTGCATATTGAGTCATCTAATGTAGTAAATGTACTTCTAGCTTGTGCAAAACCAAAAATCGAGAGGAAACTATTTGTTGAAGGTAACATTCTTGCACAAAATAACAACAGTTCTTACATGTAATTCTATATACTAAATTTACAATTTTTTTGATTGTATTAAGATATATGTGTAACTATTATTCAGATGATGATTTAATATAGAAAGATTATATGCTATTGAAAAAGCCGATTTTATCAAGTTACTTAAAATTAGTTAGCAATTATAAATCTAATAATATTAAGATACTTCATTTTGTTTTAATGCAAGCAAATGATTTGTTTGTAGGAGTATCATCAAGCAAAGAGAAAACACGTGATCAATAAAGTTACAAGTAACAAGAAACTCTAGATTACATCTTTTGGTGCAACGATGATGGCTACAAAATGACTATCTAGTTATTTGACATGTAGTAAAACTCAAAATGCCTTTTCTTATGAACTAATGTATTTAGCATATTACTTGGAAGCTAGCTAAGACCTTTATATATGTATAAGAAGATGGTCATTTTGAGTTAATAGATAGAAAACTACCTATAATGTAAGAACGTTTTTGGTGCATAAATGCAATGTATATAAAGCTTGCTAGAACTCTTTAATAGTTAATCACTAATGTTTCTTGGTAGCATTAATAAAAATGCAATGACTCATAATTGAGATCCTTTGTTGCTGTTGCTCTCGAGACAGAATTGAGATCCTCATTTGCTCAAATGTTGGGGTGCTACTACTGTTCAGTTCTTTTGGTTTAGAATTCTACTATCTGGGCTTATAAGAAGCTTAGAAATTTTGCTTGCTGATTATCTATTGCCAGATTCTCTTTGCTTGTATCCTTGAGTTTTGGAAACATGTGGGGACATATCACTTGTTGCAACTGTGGGTGCATAATCTTAAGAGGTGTTCATATTGTAACTTGCTAAGTTTGGTTTATCTTTTTTTGAACTCATGATGCTGCCACCCTTGGGAATTTCATCGTTGCTATGCAACAAATCTTCGTAAACCATGTCTTGGGTTATGGAAACTATCCCCTCTTATTGGATTTTGCTGTAAATAGGTTTTTGCTTGAGGAAGGATTCCATCCAAGGTCTCTTTTTGGTCATTTCTTGAAATTTGTATAAAGTTTTTGGAATTTGTTATGCCAAAACTTTAAATTGAATATGTCTAATCGCTGTCTACACTAATTGCTTTTGGACATGAAACTCAACAATACAATGATAATCAATATTGAGTTCTTATGCAATTAAAACTAACCACTTAAAAGCTAATGGGCATAGCACTGCGCATAGCATGGTGTGTGCCTTTCTAGTATAATAACTAGCAATCTATACTAGCCATTCTTGCAAGTATAATTTTTTCTATATAATATTGTCTTTTGAATATTGTCCCTTTCTGGCACCAAGGAAGGTGTTTGAACTCCAATATTCTAGGGCACGCGTTGGGTGAAATCTATTCTTGGTGAAGAGTGTGTGTCTCCTTGGTGAGGTAGAGAAAAGAGAGTAGGGTTGCATCCTAGATTTGCTCTTTGTTCATATCTCTCTAGGAAAGATAAAGCTTCTTGGCTCTTGTGAAGGACTAATATAGTTCTCGAGGGTGGTGCGCTTCAAGATATTGGGCAGTCGCTTGAATAGTAGCATTCTACAATGGAGTCCTTTGCATCTCCTGAGTCATGGGTAGAATAAAATCTTCAGAATGAGGTGCTTGTTATGTGCATTAGCAACTAGCCGCAATTCCAATCATAGTGATGCTCCAAGGTTGGTGACTCTCCACATTCTCCGATGTTGGAGTTACCTGGTTGTTGGAGTTGTGAGCTCTTGATCTCATTTGCATCCTCTATACTCCTTTATCTTTTGTTGGTTTTCCACATATGACAACGAAATGATGTTGCTTTGAAATGGAGCTAAGATCCTTTCTAAAAAACAATAGTGTATTGGTCCATTTTCTTTGAAATGCGTGTAGAGAGATCTTCTCTTCTCTGAAATTCTTTAATTTTTAGAATTTTTGCAAATTATTTCTTCTACCTAATTCCTCTATGGGACTTAATATTTATAATTTTTAATTTTAATGGGCTTAGGCCTATTAGGGTTTTTATGCCCTTTTGTGAACTTGGCTTGTCTTTTGAGCTCTCTAGCCATTTTACTTAGTTAATTAATTTTGAATTTATTTTTTTTAATCAATTTACCAAATTGTTCTTATAATCAATTTTAATAATATTAAGTTCAATTATAGTTTTTTGTCCCAAACTGCACTATGCATCAAGCTCTATTTACAATGTGTTTTTTATTTATTTTTTGTTTTTGTTATTGTAATTATTTGTATATATTTATCAAAGCATTTTAAAATAATTCTTGTTGTAATATAATTTTCAACAATTATTATGAACCATTTAATATTGTATTACCCTCGATAGGTCGCAATTTACTTTCACTTCTTTTCAGTTATACTTTAAAATTTTTTTTAACTACAACGTCAATGTAATTAACTTTAATGTAACCATTTTCCATATCAATTCATTTAAAAGATATAAGTATTTACATATATAGAGTGGCCTCATTTTATTACATTGACTGTCTTACCCAAAAAATTATAATTTCAAATTTAATTTACAAATTATTTTTTTATGTCATAAATTCTCACATCACTTTCAGTAGTAGTGACTTTTTTTACAAGTCTATTAATTATATCCAAATAGTTCGAATGAAATGTCACTCATGATGCAGGTATGAATGAAGAGAAAGAAAATTGGCAACAAAAAGCAACACGAATACCCAAAATAGAACAAGAGATGGGTAGAGTACTTCAAGTAAGAAACGCTATGAAAAAGAAAAGACAACAGCAACAAAGGTAGACAATAATGCCAAAAAAAGAGAGCTTGCAAATGTAGAAGGGGAGGAAATAGATGGTGAAAGAGAGAATGTTTACCGAAAATCTTGAGAAGAAGTTGCAATTTAAGAAAATTGGCATTTAGTGGCATTAACTTGGTGACATTTTATAATATAATGACATAAAAGAAAGTATTATGATAATAGTTGTAAAAGAATGTCACTATAATTTAATATTGAGTAGTATTTGATTATTAAATAACAAATAATATAGTGACATTTGATTGAAAATACTAAGATAAATGTATTTTAAAGACGTAGATTTAATTAATGCCACTAATTTGTTTTAAGAAAAATGCTACAAATATGTAGTTATAGTGTCATTTGAAGAAAAACATCACAAAGTATTCAGTGGCAGTGTGGCACTAACGTATTAGTGGCATTTATGCCGTAATGATACACAGAAGTAATATGGTGATAGTAAAAAAAAATCACTATAATAAATATTTGTGGCATTTGATTATTTGATGACATATAAAATAGTGGCATTTGGTTAAAAATGCCAACAAAAATATAACTTGAAGGCATTTAACTAGTGTCACTAATTTTTCTTAAATGTCACCCATATTTATTTATGGTGTTATTAAGAAAAATGCCACAAAATATTTAGTAGAACTAACTTAGTGATATTCGGTAGTATAATGACAGACAAGTAATATAGTGATAATTGTTGGAAAATGTCATTGTAATATAGTATTTGTAGCATTTGATTAATAAGTGACAAAACAATAGTGATATTTGATTAAAAATGCCAACAAAAATATATTTGGAAGGCATTTAAGTAGTGCCACTAACTCTTTCTTTAAAAAATGCCACTCATATTTATTTATGGTGTCATTTGTAAAAAATGCCACAAATTATTTAGTGGCACTAATTTAAAACAATATAGTGACACATAAAGTAATATAGTGATAATAATAAAACATAATACTTAATGGTAATTGATTAATAAATATTATAAAAATATAATTTTATTGAAATTACTAATATAACTATATGTTATCACTACTTTTTTCTTGGAAAAAAAATACTCATAACTTAGTTATGGTATGACATGAAATAAAAATCACAAAAATAGAAAGTATATATTTATTAATAACTGTAAAATTTATAAATTTATATCTTATAGTAATGTATTGATTAAATTAACTACTTAATATAATTTGAATGTATCAACTAAATTAACATATGTTTCTACAAGTATAAAAAATTTAAGTTTTTGCCTAGTTTTTCTCCTCATCTGTGCATTATCTTTTGAAATATTTTCTATCTCTAAATTTAATGTCTTATGCTTTTCAAATATATTATTTAAGATATAAAATATAATAATATTTTTGAATATTAATAATGAACATTTGGTGAATAGCTTGATAGTAAATTCATATCTTTCTTGTAGGTTCAAGTCTTATTGCTTGGAGTCTCATGCATGGGGTGCTAGAGGCAGATTAAGAAGTTACTCAAAAAATCATTTTTATTATTTAATTTAGCGCATTATTTAATTAATTTTTTATGGTGTGTTAGTATATCATTTAAAAGAATCTTTTGTGGTATTTTACATCACTATATGCATTTTTTGAAGCACGTTAGCACGTCATTTAAAGTTCCTTTGAGATATTTTAACATGTTATTTATTGTATTTCTTGTGGTGTGTTATTTTGTCATTTAAAAGAACTTTTGTAGTGTTTTAAACTGCCACTACGTGTAATTTTTAGTGGCATATTAATATGTCATTTAAAATTATTTACAATGGTACTTTGGCATGCTGTTTAATACATTTTTCATAGCATTTTAACATGCCATTTAATGCACTTTTTATTGTATTTTATCAATGTCAAAACAAAGATAATTTAGTGGCATTTATACCTTTAGCTACATCATTATAAATGACACTTTTAAAAAATATCATTAAATATAAAATTGTCACTATAATATTATTTAAGTAATATTTTTTAATGTTTCTAATATTTAATTTTGTCGTGAAGTTGGGGGGACGACCGAAGTGGCGTGAATGATCCAAGCTCTTCACAAATGTTAAAAGTAACATGAGATTGAGTGGTGGCGCTTCAGTGGCATCTGAGATGCAGATTTGAAATGATATTCCAAATTTATTTGGACGTTTAATTGAGGTTTGGCTGCAGATCAAGAATACGTTACATGTATGTGTCAAATTTGGATTAAAGAAAGTATTTATGTATGTATGTATGTATAAATATATATATATATATATATATTCCTAGGATCGTAGGATAGGCTAATCGATCTGATCCCTTTCTACTCAACTAGACTGTACATAATACACACGTACGTCGCTCTAGCCAGTATTGCTCTACTCCAATTTGTATATGGCATGTTTGGACTCCTCACTCTTCACTCCAGCAAGTTGTATATATGTATTGGAGAGAAGATAAGAGAAAGCCCGTAATCAACCTCTTTCATCAACAAAAATGCCAAAAATAAATCCAAATAATACACAAACATATATAATAATATATTCTCATTTATATATACATCTTCTTGATTTACACAAATCACCAGCCATTTCATATCTTAAGCACCCTAACCTTTGTTTTGACGGAACTAAGGAGCATTGGAAACAATCACAACGAGCAAGGTCAAGTTGGGAAGCACTTAATTTGTTTTTTTTTTTGGTTTGGATAAAACAATTCTGAAACTTACATTTTCATATATATATATATATATATATTTAGATGAATGTAAACCTATCAAATTTGAAAATACCTAGTCACGTCAAGTGGATTCATAAAATTTCTTACATGTTTAACTTTAATAATAACATGAGGGCCCCGGCCCCGGCCTGATTCTCACGGTTCCCCGGCCTTTCTCGATTCTGTAGATCTTTTTTTCAGTCAAAACGCTTTTTTGCATGTCGAGTTTAGTTGGCTTCTTTTACCACATCTCAGTATTCTCTATTCAATATTGATCGCGAACTTGCCCCAATCTGGTTAAAAAAATGAGCACATTTGATATCATCTCGTTGCCACTGGTCAGCTTTTTTGGTTCACTGAAAACCTTCTCTTTTCCTCTTTCCTTCAAAACTATCAAATGTATACTGATAACCAATTATGTAATTAAGC
This sequence comes from Jacaranda copaia, assembly GCA_014898725.1. Lineage (NCBI taxonomy): Eukaryota > Viridiplantae > Streptophyta > Magnoliopsida > Lamiales > Bignoniaceae > Jacaranda > Jacaranda copaia. The sequence continues at coordinate 784,056 of JACGDI010001136.1, read as the reverse complement.
AACATAACATTAAAAAAAATTCCATAATGTATAACTTTTTATTCTTTAACAATTTAAAATTCATTTCATTTAAATTATTACTATGTTTGTTTTGGTCCAAGAATTTTATGTCCTGATTGGTTGTTTTTATTTTCATTCATTCTATATTTAATTTCAATATTTTTTAATTCTTTTTTTCATTTTATTTTAAGCATTGATTTTCTCGTAAAATGAAAATATGACTAAATTAGTGTTGTAGAAATTTTGAAAATAAATGAATTAAAGATAATATTTTAATGTACTATGTTAAATAATTTAACATAATATTATTATTTAATTTATTGTTGGTCTCAATATCTTCTTTAAGTCGTTTTAATTAAATGATGTTGGAATGACAAATCATTGTAAAACTAATGTGAATCTCATGTCTTCAGAAGATTAAAAAGGAAAATATTATTTTATTAGTTTGTGAGTTTTATAAAAAATATTATTTAAATGTAATGTGGGGCCATTGTCTTAGAAGGATAGACAAAGAAATTATTTAATCCGCTATTGAATTTTAATTATTTTTAAATCAATAAATATTTGAGGTTTGTAAGATAATTTTAGGTATGATGAGAATGAAAAAATATAAGTATTGAATAAACAACTTTTGTTTAAAATAACATAAAATGGAAAACCACTGTTCTAAAATTGAACCAACCCCCCTAAACTCTTACTCAGATACTTGGCTTAACAAAATTTGATAATTTGATGTCTAAGACAATTTTCGGCATTGTTTCGACCGTTTTAGAAAAAATATTTGGGACAACATTGAGTCCTTGGAACACCTCCAACGCAATCTCCAATCTCCACGCTCATCTCTCATCGACAGCGTCTTAGGTTTGATGGCTCTGTTGGTCTCCTACTCACCCAATAATTTTAATGCAGCAGAAATTTAGAATTTTCAACGATTAAACAAAACACCAACACGTAAATTAAGACATCCCGTAGCCCTTTTATCACCCAAGAGGGGAGGCAAAGATATTTATGCAAAGTTCCTTGGGGGTTGACTCCCAATCAAACTGAAAGATTATTTTATTTTGATGAGTTTATAAAAGTTTTAAAAATATTTTATAATATATTCGAAAGCTTATAAGATGTCGAAAAGTGTTTGATATAATTTTTTTTTTAAAAAAGAGTTTATAGGCTACTAAAATAAGATGTTAAGATTTTATAAGTTTTTTTTCAAAAAATAAGAAATTCCGAACTTATTTTTAATATTTTAATAAGATCCCTTCATTTTAATCATATTAATTTTAAAATTACCATTACTAATATCTTATAAGCTCCAATATCTTATTTTATTTAAATATTTTAAAAACTTATTTTTAAATAAAGATTTAGTATCTTGTAAGTTTCAAAAATAGTTTATAAGATGCAAGAATTTATAAAATCTTTAAGTACATTTAGCCAATCAGATTCTAACAACCTGCTTTTCGTAACATTCTTCCACCAACTCTCCCCAGTTAGGCCATTTGTCATACTCTTGGACATTACTAGTGCAAAACATTTTTTTTTCTAGTCATCTTAACCTTTTCAACCCTCTTGTAGGCTCGAACCAACCGTCTCATAATTGGACTTGGTACTTAAGTCCTAATTAAAGTTCAATTGGCTCGAGTCAATTCATTGAACCTCTAATTAATTAATCCACAAACCAAATAACCGGTCCAAGTAATTAGTTCTCAATTAATGCTAGTTCCATCTTATGGATTTCTATTAAAATGAAGTTCCTCTTATTTTTTAAATTAACTAACCAGGTCTTGACTTGAATTGAACTTTCAAATACAAAATTAATTAGTTTAATTAATTATCAGTAAAATACTAGGTCCATCCCATGAACTCAATTAAACAAAAATTTATTTTATTTAATTAGATCAATTTAATTACTTAGCTTGAATTGATCAAATTTAAATTCAGTCTCACATATAAGTTAATTAGCCAAACTAATTGATTATTTCTCCACGTAGGTTAGTCATATCTTATAGGCTTAATTAAATGAACTCAGTTAATTAAACTTCTTTAATTATAGGTTTGATCGTCTATCTAGATTTTCGCTTCATCTTGGTTTTCACTGCAGTACTGCAGATTCATCGCTATTTATCCTTCGCACTAATGACATCATTTTGTTACTACTGGTATATGTTGATGATTTTCTAGTTGCAGGCAACAATGAAGTGTTTTTTTGAAAATCTTCTTCAGCAACTTAGTGACGAATTTGCTATAAAATACCTTGGACAATTGCATTACTTCTTAGGAGTGGAGGTGATCAATTTTAATGGTGGTGGCATATTTCTTACTCAGCAAAAATATACAGACAATTTACTAGACAAGGCAAAAATGTTGGAGTGTAAAGCTTGGGCAACACCTCAAGTTCTTCGTAAGAAGTCCGACTCTTCAGATCATAGTCCTGTTGATCCTACTGTATTTCGTAGTATTGTTGGTGCTCTACAATACTTGACGTTTACATGTCCTGACATTCTCTATGCTGTAAATTGTGTATGCCAACATCTTAATAATCCTACCTTGTCCAACTTAAAGGCAGTGAAGCAAATACTTCACTATCTCAAAGGTAAACAAAACTGGGGCCTTTGTTATATCTCAAATCTCTCTCTTTCTCTCTCGCTCCCTCGCTCTCTCTCTCTCTCTCTCTCTCTCTATGGTTTTAGTGATGTTGACTGGGCTATTATCCAACAACAAGAAGAACTACTACTAGTTATTGCATTGTTGTTGGTGCAAATTGCATCTCTTGGTGCTCCAAAAGCAACCAACAGTTTCTCGTTCAAGCAATGAAGCTGAATATTGGTCGATGGCTTTTGCTGTAGCAGAACTAACTTGGCTAAGCTATCTTTTTCATGACATTGGGCTCTCTCTTCCTCGGAGACCACAACTATTTTGTGACAATATCGGTGATCTTCATATGACAGTTAACCCAATGTGTCGATCTTGTTCCAAGCATATTGAGATTGATTACCATTTTGTTCATGAAAAAGTGGCAATGGAGATTCTCACTACTCGGTACACTTCCACAACTTCTCAGTTGGCAGATGTTTTTACAAAGCCCCTACCTAAAAGTACTTTCTTCTTGCTCCGCGCCAAGCTAGGTGTTCATTCATAGTCCCCCTCCAGCTTGAGGGGGCATAATAAGGGAAACAATCTAGCTCTTCGATGAAGATAACAATAATAATCCTGCAGCACCAATCAAGCAACTAACCTTAAATGAAGACAACGGCAATGATTTTGCAGCATCAATCAAGCAAACTGCAATTGGGGCAAAAATCATGGGAAGAGATTATGGAGACTAAATTGAGAAAGCTATCTTTACTTCAAATAATTTTTTTCTGTTGTATATAAACTCAAGTACATTATTCTGTTGAATATAAGCAAAACAGAGTTCAGTTCTTATATTTCTACAAAATCGACAGTGTATCAAAGTATAAGTAGCCATTAATAACATTAGCATGAAACTTCGAGATAAAGGATAAATAATTTGCATAATCGTAAATTCTAAGCCAATTTGCGACTCGCGCACGCTGCCAAGTGAAATTATTTTGGATGAGATCCCTGAATTAATTAACTGGTTATCTAACATACAACGTGGTGTGTATATATATATATATATATCCTCCTTCAAAAGAAGCGTTCTGTGTTGCGAGTGCTGCAAGAGCATCAATGTATTGGTGGTGGGAGACGACAATATACATGAAAGAGCAGATGGGCACAGTACTGATATATGACCCAAAATCCATAACACGCATGCATGCATGCGCATTAATTAGACCCTAAAACCTTCTAATTAATCAATACATGCAGAATTAAGTAATTTGAGGCAATTGACAATTTATGTTTTGAAAGGAACAGATCAGCAGTGGATTTGATCTTAGTTAGCTAGCTATTGAGGCATGTACGTACGTGCGTACTCACTGAAGTAGCAAGACTCATTATGGCCGTGATTTCATACGAGAGCTTAAAGGCCTCATAAGAATGAACAACAAAACCTATCATACTTTAGAACTTGGAGTACTCAAATTTTATACAATTCCTTGCCGATAAGGAGTATATTTCTCGATTATACCTTTATAGATACTATTTGGGCTTCTTTTGTAAAAAAGTAAAAGAAAACTAGTATCATAATTTATGTTTTTATATATGTTGGTCGAACTACTTTTACAAAGTTAGCAGTACTCCTTATTTTATTTTAGTTTATGACGAATTGTATATAATTATGTCATTACTATTTTTGATGATATATTGGTTGTCATCAATATTCAAATTAAAGGATTTTACCTTTAGTCAAAAAAGATGACCACCTTAAGCCTCTAAATTTTGGAGGCCTCAAATATATAAATATATAATTATTATTATTATTTTTTTTTATGTATTTAGGCCTCAAAAAGAAAAGTTATAAAGCCTAATTATGCTTTTTTTTTTAATCATTTCAAACCTGAAATAACATAAAGCCATTTTTTTAGAAGCCTAATACATTTATTCTCTGTCAAAAAAAGTTAGACCTATTTTGAGGACTTATTATTTAAAGTTACAATATTAATTAATTAACTATATTTCATAAAAAATATAAATATAGATTTTATTATTTTTAATTATCCTAAAATCTCCTCGCTTATTAAATTTCTAGTGTCTCGTATCAAAAGTCTTACTACTTCCTTCTTTTTCTATACTAACCATCAAATAATTCAATCTCTTTCAATATTAATCACTAAGGGTTCATTTGCTTTTCATGATAAGATTAGATGTAATTTATAAGTATATGATTTATTATCTAGAAAAATACCAATACTTTGTTTTCTTCTTTGGATTACCAATTTAAATATCTTAATCTTAATACAGTCAGTTTTTTGGATGCCTAGAATTATAATTGTGATAAGTATGAAATATTTTATTCCCAATCTTGTTTTAGTAATTGAAATGTTTAAATATATGTAGTATTGTAGTGAATAAATCTCTATTTTAAACTTTTTTTCTCAAATAATTTATAATTTATTATTTCCTAGAAAAGAACTTATTTTTATTTTGAAAAAAGTAAATTACTTTCGGACTTTATAAAACCATCCACATATTCTGCAGATTAAATTAACTATTTTATATTTGGTATGTTTATGGATATAAATTGTAATTTTACAAAATAAATTCATGTTAACCGTGAATATTCATATTTGAAAAATATTATTCAATTTTCAATTTACAAAAGAAGTTTAGTTATGAAATCTTATTATCATGGAAGAAATAATTTTCATATAAAAAATTTATATTTTTTTTATATAAAAGAATCTTATAAAAATAAGTTTGATTGTGCAAGTAATTTAGTATTTTCTTAAAAATTTAGTTATATAAATCAAATTTTATCAAAATAGGCATACTTGTTACTTAAGTCTTGATGCTGCTGAAAGTTGCGTATAGAGAAAGGGGGTTGTGCTTCGGGTGAATCAACCAGGGAGGTCAAGTACTCAGAGTTGTATATATCTTGGGGTTTGAGATCTGCATCCATAACACACGTTAAACTAGCCAAGGTGCCCCCGGTTAAGGCACTCCAACGCTCAAGTTAGTTTTGGTCGAGATGTGAAGATCGAATAGAATGTAAAGAATGTAAGGCTTATAATGTATTGGGCATTATCTTAAGCATAGTTGAGTTTGAAGTATTTATAGCCTTTTCCAAGCGTGATTTGACCCTAGTACCCTTATCAAGTGTACTAACTTTTGTCTTTGTTAGAGAGTTGGTGGTCATTCCATATTCAGATCCCGGTACTGTTCCAGGTGGTTAAATCTCTTATTTTCTCGGATGAACAGTACCTCTAGAAGCACATCTCTGCTAAAGGTGGTGGAAGGGTTGGCAGAGTTGGTTGCAGCGGCTGTACCGACTGTCACGCATCATTAATGCAAAGGCATGCAGCCTGTCTGATTAATAAATGCAGCAGAGATCCGAGTCAATGCTAGACTAGATCTTGAGGTCGATAGATGTCAACCAGACCTGAATATTGAAACCTCTGGAAAGGTCCTAAGATTGATGCGGGTCAATCGCGGACCCTACCAAGTGAGGTCGATACCGATCAACTAAATAGACTTGATGTTGGGCCTCCTGAGCTGTCTCATTTGATGTTGGGCCTATTGGGCCTATTAGGTTATCCTATATCATGAGTCCTCCCAACTCATAGTCCTGATCGAGCTTGTTGAGGAGAAGGAGTAGAAAGTTTACATTCAATTATGGCGGTTACCATGCTCGATTAGCATTTTTGAATCCTCAACTCAAGTTTTTAAACTGCCGACCAGGGTTTGAGGTGATTTCTCTGCATTTAATGTGGCTATTAGTGCGCAGAATACAAAGTATATTGGGGCAGGCTGTTATCACAATAGCTACACGAATTTCCACATACGAATATCTATAAATAAGGGGATACCTAACTCCATTTATACTTTTGCTATCTAAACTTCTAGTCGAATCGCTATGTTTGAAGCCCTTCAAGCTCTCCTGCGCTTTGCCTTTCTAAGATTTTCACTGTAAGTGTCTTTGCTGTTCTTGTTCTTTTCTACCTTTCCTTTATAGAAGCATGTCTGTTAGTCCAGATTCTGATAGCATTATGTTAGAAAGTATGGCCCATGGGGGGAGACTGAAGCAGAGAGCGCATCTAAGTTATCTTGTGGGAGTGAATCGAGTTCATCCGCGAGCGAAAACTCTAGCTCGAGCAGTATCAGTAGCTCGAGCAATGTTAGGGTAGTATCGGAGGGAGAAGCTAGCCCTATTGATATGCCTGTAAGTCAGAGTCGATTATTTACCCCCGACCATTACACCAAAATAGCCTCCAAAATTACCACAGCAGACTTAGTTCGTATTAGAGCAGCATATCACATTCTTAATGAGTATGAACTGGTAGCGCCAGGGACCCAGGGTAAGATGCATCAACCTTCCTAAAGGTTTATAATTGTGTTTGAGGAGGGGTTAAAGTGCGGCCTCAGGTTTTAGCTCGCCCAACCCATAGTCGACCTCCTCCTAGGAATAGGGGTCTGTATCACCCAATTACTCCCAAACTATTTTGCTATACTGTACAGTTTTGCCATGCTAATGCACCTATACAACCAGCCCGCAACCTTTACCAATTTCTAAAATTTATTCCACCTACCCATGTCCCAGAAGTTGGGCAGTAGCGAAGAGCCTGATTTTTATTACCTAACTGCTCGACCTCGGCATAAAATTTTGGTATCCCCCGCCTCTTCTCATGGGCAAGAGTGGAAAAATACTATTTTTATATTTAGGGACTAGGAGTTCTTACCATTCCGAGGGGTTGGTAAAGGGGGCCTATAGAGATACCCAAAACCCAAACACCTAGCTAGCCCAATACTTTCATCTGGGATCTAGTCGAATTTAGGCAAATAGAGGTTCAATTCTGATCAAAGAGAGGTGTTTGGTTTTGGTTGGCCTATCACTTGCCCAACTCGACCTGCATGCGGGCAATCGACTAGGTAGAAACTTTTCGTCGACTGTTTTCATTGCATGCTATCTTTCTACTTGAATATGATATTTACTTAATTTGTTTACCTATGCAGATTGCAACAAAATAATGGTCCGCAGCTGCAATAAATCCCAGGTCTGAGCACTGAGGGCTGAGGCAGGCCAACAAGCTGTTGCTGCTACTCGACGAGGAGGTGTTGCTGAGTAGGCAGGCTCAGTGAGGTCAATATCTGCATCATCTCCACCACAAATCGAGCAAGCTATTGAAACCTAATCTGCTCATCGAGAAAAGCCCGAGCACAGCAGCCCAGCGGGTTGGGGCAAGAGGCAACTAGTCGAATAGGGAGGTTTGGCTCCAAGAAAGGCTACTGGGGACAAAGGGAAATAGAAGGTTGTGATAAGTTGGGACCTCTTATGCAAGCCAGGTGACGGCCCACTATTCTAGCTTCCTCAGCTATCGCCTCTGCAATTTGCCACCAATTGAGATCAAGAGGTAATCAACTCGACCTCTATCACTGAGGAAGGGCCGACAGGTGCCGAGGCTCTAAAATAGATGACCTCAAGGTTTTTTCTGAATGACCAGTGAAAGTTGATGAACCTTAGTTAGCTTTGGACGATGAAGGCAATATCTTATTACTGTAATGTAGTAAGTATGAGATCGATAAGCTCAACCACATTTTTCCTGTTATGCTCATATTGGTTTAAGAATGACACTGCTGTGTTTCAGATAGGGAAATTGGGCTACAATATGTTCTGACGGTTTGAGATGACACTAGCTGTCAAGGAGGAGTTGGAGGTGGGAGAAGAGATGGAAACGCTGAAGGTGCAGCTCAAATCTTCCCAACTCCAGGTCGAGCAGTTGAACAAAAAGGTAGCCGACCTCTAACAACAGCTCAACTCCAAGGATCAACAATTGATCCAGGCCATTGAGGACCGGAGCTTAATGGTCAATATTATCAAGAAGGCCCATCTCGACCTATAGTTGAGTTTCAATTATGGTCGGGCCCAAGGTCATGCAAAGGCGACCAGCCAAGCCAAAGGGGCCTTCCTCCGACACTACCCACAGTGCAGCGCGAAGTTGTTGAGCAATTCGTAATGAGCACCACCTTTCAAGATGCCAGTGCTGTTGTAGGCCTGGACGATGCTCGTGAAGCATATCAAAGGGCCATCAAACAGCTGGAGCACTTGGGTTATTATTTCTGTGCTGAGGATAGAAGCCAGATGAGTTTCATGCTCAACGAGAGGCTGGAGCTTTTCCCTGAACCAAAGGAAGGAGGCGCCGAGCAAGCTCCGGAGGGTAGACCTACTAATGCTGCACCCGATGCGCCGGCATAAAAGAAGAAGGCTGAGGTCAATGCCCAACTAGAGCAAATATGCATTGAGTTCGCATTCACGGAGGACCTCGTAGCCCAATTGCAAGATGAAGAGGTCGACTTGGCGCAGTACGTGCTATAGTCGACTAACTTTATGGGTGACCTCCCGGAACCTTCTGAACCTCCTCAGGCAGTTTCTCCTCTCACCTGTGCGGTGCCTGAGCCAGACTTAGATTGGGCAGAAGGCGGGCAAGAGGAGCCGGGCCAAAATGAAGTAGAATTGAACTAGCCTCTTTTTTTCTTCTTATTTTTTATTTGTAATTGTATTCTGCCAGAGGATTATCAATAAAGGCATATTTTCTCTTTCATTTTCCTCCTGTTGCGCCATGCATAGTCTTTGATTTTTTTTTGATGATGTGGAAAATATTCTGTTGCATGTTGCGTAGTAATTGTTTCACATGACTGTGTCATCGATTGCTTCATATTCTTAGTCGACTATTTGTTCGACCCTTAGAGTTAATTGCCCATCAAAAAGGAGTCGTATCCTTTGCTAACTATGGGGTCGATAAAAATTAGATGGTTAACTAGAATAACTCATTCATCAACGTAGGGGCCAACGATGAGGTCGACTAGAAACTTGGATGGCTAGGAGCCATTTAGGTGGCAGCAACGAGCTGCTTAGTCATTGACTACAAGATCGACTAGAATTATTAAAGATAATAATTAAGCTAATAAAATTGCAATTTTATTTAAGCTAAAAGGTTGCAAGGACAAGTGCCATATATTTTTAAATAAAAAACTTTCTGAGATTGATGGCATTCCACGGGCGAGAGAGTTCCTCTCCTTGCATGTTGGCTAGCCTGTACACATTGTGCTTTGCTACTTTGATAACGGAGTATGGCCTTTCCCACTTTAGTTTGAGCTTGCCCACGTTCTTAGAGACCTCCACCTTCTTGAGGACAAGATCCCCAACATTGAAA
>JACGDI010001136.1:707042-774183 GCA_014898725.1 Jacaranda copaia | reverse complement strand
AACCTCAACTTCAACCCACTTGGTGAAATATTCAACCGCTAAGATTATAAACTTCTACTACCCTATTTATCTTAGCAAAGAGCCCACTATATCAATTCCCCACTGATCAAACGGCCAAGAAATCTGAACATTAACCATTGACGTAGCTAGCTAATATGGCAGGTTGGAATGGACTTGGTATAATGCACATTTGCATGCGAAATCCACTAAATCTTTCAATAATATTGGCCAAAAGTATCCATATCTGATTATTTTGTAGGCAAGAGACCTCTCTCTAGAATAGTTGCCACACATGCCTGCATGAACATCCTGTAACATTACTAATGCCTGATCCTGATCTAAGCATCTCAAGGGAGGTCCGGCAAAAGATCTCTTGTATAATTGACTGTGCTTGTCGTGGGAAAATTTGGAGGCCTGACCTCGAAAGCACCGAGCCTCATTCTTGTTGTCAGGGATAATGCCTTGATTGTAATATAGTTTTATCGGGGTCTGCTAAGAAACAGTCATCTCGTCAATGGTTGTTATATGATTTTCATCAGAGAGTGCTATTGACGGCCTGTCCAAGACCAAAAATATGATTTTCTTATCTCTTGTTCCTCTGATTAAGCTGGCAAACTTGGAGAGAGCATCTGCCCATTCATTCTCAGATCGAAGGACCTAGTTGAGAGTAAATCTTTTGAACGATTGCTGCAACCTCTTTACCTCGACCAAGTACCAAGCTATCGACTATTCTTTGGCTTCTAAATTTTCCCCGACCTGCTTTGCCACTAATTGGGAGTCTGTAATCGTGATCAAGTGTTCGACCGCACGCTCAAGCACTATTCTCATTTTTGCCAACAAGGCCTCGTACTCAGCCTCGTTTTTTATGACTGTATAATCCAGTTTGATTGCAAATTCATACTTCTCAGCATCTGGGAAACAAAGAGCATCCCCAATTCCTCTCCTAAATGTGGTCGATGACCTATTGACGTGCAAAGTCCAAATAAAAGGGGTTGTGATACTCTTGTCGGGTAAGTAAACTCACTCTGTAATGAAGTTGGCAAGTACCTATACTTTAATGGCCGTTTGAGGTTGGAAATTAATGTTGAACTCCCTAAACTTGATTGCCCACTTGGTCAATCTACCTGATGTATCGGGCTTTGCCAACATTAGCTTCAATGGCTGGTTGTTTGCACTATGATAGAGTGAGACTAGAATTATGGTCTCAGCTTCCGAGCAGCGGTCACTAAGGCCAATGCAAATTTAGTAATCTTTAAATAATTATGTTCTGGCCCTTGAAGTGACTTACTACAATAGTAAACTAGTCGATGGTTGCCATCCTGAGTCGATACCAATACTGAACTAATTGATGTTTTCGAGACTGCTAAGTATATTTGTCGTACTTTTCCCAGCTTAAGTTTTGCCAACATCAGGGGTGAGGCCAAATACTGCTTCAACTCGATCAGCGCCTGATTGCATTGTTCTGTCCATCGAAAAATTATCTTTCTAGCATTTCTAAGAATTTTGAAAAAATGGAAGCTTTTGTCGGCCAATCTTGCGATGAACCTTTCCAAAGCCACGATTCTCCCAACCAGCCTTTGAACTTCTCGAATTATTCTCAGAGGAGTAACATCTAAAACTGCTTGAATTTTCTGTGGATTCTTCTTAATACCTCTTTAGCTGACCATATAGCCCCAAAAAATTGCTCCTCGGACCCCAAATGTATATTTGTTCGGGTTCAACTTTAATCCAAACACCCTTAATATCCCAAAAGCATGATTGAGGTCGAGCAAGTGGTCTGGGGCTTTTTCTATCTTGACTATCATGTCATCGTCATAAACTTTCATCAATTTTTGATCTTATCTTTGAACATGAAGTTGACTAACTGCTGATAAGTTGCCTCGATATTTTCAAACCAAACGCTATGACAAAAAAGTAATATAACCCGTTAGGAGTAGTAACAAAGGATGTTTTATCCTTATTCTCGGCTGCCATAAAGATCTGATGATAGCCTTGAAATGCATCCATTATACTTAACAATTAACACCCAGCAGTTGAATCGACTAGTAAATCTATCCAAGGCAGGGGGTAAGGATTCTTGGGGCATACTTTATTCAAATCAGTAAAATCATTACACATCCACCACTGTCCCTCAGTTTTTGGGACTAGAACAACATTACAAAGCCATGAGGGATACTGAATTTCTACAATATAACTTGCATCTAAGGGTTTTCTAACCTCCTCTTTGATGATTTGCATCCTCTCGGCATTGAACATACTTATCTTTTGTTTGATCAACTTGTATGAGGGGTTAATATTGAGGTGGTGCACAATAATATTAGGATCAATCCTTTGCAGGTCGGATGCCTTCCAAGCAAAGATGTCAACATTTCGCCTCAAGAAATCAACCATAAGACACTCTAAGTAGGGGCCTAAGTCTATTCCAATATGGGTTTTCTTTTCGGGGTTACCCTGTTCGAGCTCAATGGTCTTAAATTTTCGGACAGGCTCCACTCTAGTGTCCTTCAGCTTTTGCTTCTTGTCGACCTAGGTCTCTTTGAGTTTCGCTACAGAGGCATCCCCCGAAGTCTTCAGCTGTGGTTAGGTTTTCTACTCGATTGGCTCGATCGAGATGTTGTAACATCTCCATGCCTCCTTCAAGTTGCACAAAAGCTTGCCCATGCTGGTTGGGGTTGAAAACTTCACTTTCAAATGATAAGTTGACACGATGGCCCGAAAGTCATGGTCGGCCGATGATGACATTATAGATAAATGGGGCGTTGACCACAAGGTAATTCAGCAATAATGTTCTCTTTCGAGGAGCCTCCCCAAAAGATGTGGACAAGTCAATCGACCTCTCTGGTATGATCTCCGACCCCCTGAATCCGACCATCGGTGTGCGCATAGGCTGGAATTTCAACTTGCCCATGTTCATCCTCTTTAGGGTAGATAAGAAGATAACATTCACTGAGCTACCATTGTCAATCAGAACCTTACGCACCTCAAAGTCCACAATTTCCATGGAAACGACCATTGAGTAATATATCTTGTGATAGACATTTCTACCCTCGAGGTGGGCCAGGTCAGCTTCACTAAATGAAATGGGTTCTGTGCTCATTTTGAGGTGGAAAGTTGTCTCTACAGGTGAAACTTTATTGGACTCGAGCTTTCTCTGCGTTTATCTCTAAGCGGACTTAGAGTCCCCCCTAGTGGGACCTCTTGTAATCATGTCAATCACCCCTCTGATGGGTGGGCGATCTTCCTGGGAGGGCCTTTCTCCTTTATCTTCTCTCCTAGGGCTAACCAACCTTTCTCTATAAGGAGTCCAGTCGATTTTGCCCCCTTCAGTTTGGACATTCACGGCTATATATTTTTTGAGGTGGCCCTGTCTGATCAATCTCTCGATCTCGTCTTGGCGATTGAAGCACTCATCGGTGTCATGCCCTTTCTATTTGTGGAAATGGCAAAATTTTTTTGATTTCTTCATGGCTTCAGTCTTCGTCAACTTTCTGGGCTTTTTAAAAAGGTTATCATACTGGATGGCGTACAGGACCTCCTTCCTCGGGATGTTCAATGGTGTATAATCATGGAAGCATTTGATCAGAGATCAACCTGGCTCTTTTTATTTCTAGTTGTCTCTTTCCTTCCTTTTCTTCTCGACCTTAGAGGATCTGAACTTAAGCTTGTTCATTTTCTCCTGTGTCATATATCTTTCTGCGAGGTTGAGCAGCTCTTCCATCGACTCGGGCTGTTCCCGCACCAAAGCATTGGCGCATTCTTTATGCCTGAGCCCCAAGAACAACACGTCGATCAAGAACTCAATCTTGGGGTTATCTATTTTCAAGACCTCCATATTAAATCTAGTAAAGAAATCAAGGAGGGAATCCCCATCGCCTTACTTGACGATATGAAGGTGGGTATGAGGGAGCTTAGCCTTCTGCTGGCAAACTGGTGCAAGAATTTGTCGCATAGCTAGTCATAGGAGTAAATCGATGATGGTTCAAGCTTCACGAACTAGTCTAGTGCAATATTTTGGAAGGTAGTCACCAACATCTTAGCATGGATGTGTTTATTGTGTCCATGCAACTGTATCATGTGCTCAAACTGCATGAGATGCTCATTGGGGTTGGTAGAACCATCGTACCTTAATAGATCGATAGGGACTCTGGCATCCACGACGATGCGCTCATCGATAATTTCCTGAATGAATGGGGACCCTCTCTCCCGATGAGACCTTTGAGGAGCCTCCACGTTTAGTGCTCTGTTGGTATTTCTCCTCAAAATCTCATCATGACGTTTGTTTAGCTGTTGGACTTGATAGGATACTTCTTCGTACTCGTCTCAATTTTCCTCAGTGGCATTTCGGTCAAGACTTGATCTACGACAGTCGGCCCTATCGTGCTGTGGGGCTTAAATGGGCTAATGCGCAAAGTTTGTAGACTCTCTTCTCTCTTCGTGGTAGTCACGCCTAGAGCATTTGGCCTTATAGCGCTGTATGGCTTGATTAGGTTTGGCGTGATCTACCAAGTCCACTACCTTCTCCTGCATTTCTGGACTTCTCCTCTCTTCCTACAGGAGTCTAGGACTGACTTCGCGCCTGACAGGTGGCTGCCTAGCTTCTCAGCGGGAGCGGCTGTTCTTAGAGGACCTTTTTTCCTACAGGAGCGACTGCAGAGTTGCACTGGCGGTGAGAGCGCGCACTATAGTGTGCCTGTTCAGAGCGGTAGATAGTTAAGTTGATATTTGAGCAAAAATTTCCTCACTTATTAGCTACATCAACTGGGGTATGGTGAGTGTCACTACCTGCTCCTGAGGGGTGCTGGTGCCCGAAGCGTTTGTACCTTGCTGGGGGTTAGAGAGAGGTGGAGAAGTGGACCTCTGGTATTCCTCCCTTTTGGATACTACTCTGCGTGTGTTTACTATTTTTCTCACTGCAATTTCAATGGTTCCCACAGACGGTGCCAAATGATGTTGCTGAGAGCTACGCATAGAGAAAGAGGGTGTACTTTGGGTGAATCGACAGGGGAGGTCGAGTACTCAGAGTTGTATATATCTTGGGGCTTGAGATCTGCAACCACAATACACATTAAACTAGCCAAGGTGCCTCCAACTAAGGCACTCCGATGCTCAAGTTAGTTCTGATCGAGATGTGAAGATCGAACAGAATACAGAGAGTGTAAGGCTTATAGTGTATTGGGCATTACCTCAAGCATAGTTGAATCTGAAGTATTTATAGCCTTCTCTAGGAGTGATTTGACCCTGGTACCCTTATCAGGTGTTTTGACTTTTGTCTTTACTAGGGAGTTGGTGGTCATTCCATGTCCAGATCACGATACTATTCCAAGTGGCTAAATCTCCTATTTTCTCTGATGAACAGTACCTCTGGAGGGGCATCTCTTCCAAAGGTGGTGGTAGGGTTGGCAAAGTTGGTAGCAGTGGCTATACCGGCTGTTATGCGTCATTAATGCAGAGGCATACAGCCTGTCAGACTAATAAATGCAGCAGAGATTCGAGTCAACGTCGGAGTAGGTCTTGAGATCGATAATGTCACCAGACCTGAATATTGAAACTTCTGGAGTGGTCCTGAGGTTGATACAGGTCGACCGTAGACCCTACCAAGTGAGATCGATACCAGTCGACCAAACAGATTTGATGTTGGACCTCCTGGGCTGTCTCATTTATAAAGTCTATATTTAGTTTATATGCAAGGATAATTTCTTGATTTGATACATTAATCTCAATATTTCTAATCCTATGATTATTAATCACACCAAGAGGGTGGGATACATAATCCAATACTTTAGGATATAACACTGGATTTTTACTAATCATGGGTTTTAATTGTGACAATCAAACAATGAATTAAATTAAATCATCTGCATAATCCTAACAAACAAATGAGCCCAAAATAACAATAACTTGTATTTTTATTCACTATAAACCAAGGCTTTATTTCTTTCTTTTTTTTTTCTTTTGCTTCAAGCCAAAGAAGTTTCTCCAAATTGAAACTAATAAAATTTTCTTAAGGTCAACAATATCTCAAGAAGGACTGAAAGAGTTATTTATGCTATCAATTGAAAAGAAAATGTTAGAAGAATAAATTATAAAAATATAATTAATAATCTTGCATCTCAAAAAATTAGAAAAAATTTTAAAAATAAAATTTGGACAATAAATTTTTTTCTCTATATAAAGTAAGACATATAAAGGCGTATATACTAAAAATTAAATTTTTTATAATATTTAATTTTTAGTTAAATATATTAAAAACTTTATTTTTATATTTTGTGTTAAACCTCTAATTTTCTTGAGACAGCTCTCTCAGTACCTAACGCTTTGCTTAAACACTTGCACTGGTCTTTTAATAAAAAAATCCCCAGTGCAAGCCCTTTTTGTTTTTGGGTGCTTTGGATGAAATAAACTTTCAGAGATAAGAAAGACTGCGCTAGCGTGGGCCTTGGCCACTCTAATTCAGCCTCGGCCCATCAGTCAAATGCTGGACTTTCTGCAGCAAAATAAAAAACGGTGGTAGCGTGGTTTAATGGTTTCCAGGGACTGGAGCGCAAAATATAGGGCTCATTTGGTTTCATTGCGATACCTTATTTTCATATTTTCTATTATTTAAAAATAAAAATACATCATTTTTTTAATATATTTGTACCTACATTTTCATTTGATATAATTTTCATTTTAATTCTAAAAACACATTTTCTAATAACCTATACATATTCTCCTTTTATTTTATTATTTCTATCTCTCTCCATTTACGACCACTAAGGCCAATATAATTACTATTTTTCTAGCAATCTATCCAAATATAAATTCATTTTCACCAATTCACTTTTCAAATTCCGAAAAATGATGGAAATGAAAACTAAAAATGAAGATAACACCAAACGGGCCCATAGATAAACAGCATATTACTGGAGGCAAATATCAATAATTAGCTCATTTCTTAGCCTTGCAACTTCAGTTTTCCCTTGGCCATGGCTTTGTAAATTTCCATAAATCATCATGAATATAATATTTTTATCAATTCAATATTCGTCACTTCGTTTTGAGAATAATAATCTATCGATATTTTTTTCGATGACTTAGCAGATATACTTTCAAGTAAGTTATATATATATATATAAATAGAAATTAAAGGCATGGATTTATCATGTTCTTGCACAGACGTTGCTAATTGCATGTCATTTTATATTTAACTACTTTGAGTGATTACAAACATAATTTTCATTTTGCGTCGACACTAAATTCACCAGTCCAACGCATATTCCATTCTATTTGCCAGCCCAAACTCCAAACATGGCTAGTCTTTCAAGCCCAATCCAAACTCCAAACCCCAACAAAAGAACCATAGATTTCTTAATCAACGCACCGTCGATTAAGAAAACCAAATTCCTCGTTGAAGCTAGAGCTGTCATGGAGTCGAATTTGAATCGAATCTGTTATATTCAAATTCAAATTCAATTATCAAAATTTATATCAAAATTCGATCCAAAATTTTATAGAATTTTTGTTAGTTAGTACCATATTCGAATCCGAGAAATATCTGAAACTCGATTAAAAATCCTACCTGAGTTATTTTTTTATTTTTTTCTTTTTCTTGACTTTTATAAAATATTGTATTTATAAAGTAAATATATTCATATTTGAATTATTAATAATTTTTTATTATATATTAGTCCAAAATTTAAATATTTAAACATTAAATTTCTATTTCACATTATATTAATGTATAGATAAATTATTATATGTTATTATATTTGACATTTTATTAATATCCCTCTTATTTTTTAGAATAAAAACTCAATATTAATAATACAATATATACAATCATATAGATATTAGGTCTTATAATATATAGATTTTATTTTAATATCTTTATGAATATTATATATATAAAGTATTAAATTAATAAAAAATATTAAAGTTTGGATTCGAATATTTAACAGATCAGATTGCTTAATTTCATATCCGATTCACTTATTTCGAATTTCGAATATTTATAATTAAATCTCATCCATCATACATTTTAATTGGATAAAAATTCTAAAATTCAAATCGAATTCAAATTGGATTTGGATTAAAATCCAATCCATTGACTGCCCTACTTGAAGCTAAAGATAATTCAACAATTGGCCCAACCTACAATTAACATTTTCTATCTTCAGATGACTTACCTATTTCCAAATAGTTTATTTATTCTCCCCCCCACGCCACCCCACCCCCCCAATTAGGTGCCTCAACCAATCTCACCTTCTGATTCTAACTGAAATGAAACCTTGATTGAAGAAACAACAATGTCTATCAACTGAAGAGTCATCAAAGTCAAGCATTTCAAACCAACTTCAAGAAACTAGGATTTATCCAATTTAATATGCTTTCGGAATATCCTTCATAGTTCTTCTGCTATTGTGATTGATGAAATCCCATCTACTAATCTCGCTGGCCTAGTAGGGTCATGAAAATAGTCCCCATGAAGATCTTTTCATGGAATTGTCAAGGGTTTGCCAACCTAAGGCAATTAGAGCTCTCAGGGCATTTCTCTCCTCGCAATCTTCTTTTATCATCTTTCTTTGTGAAATGAAATTCTTCCCTTCCCTCACATTCTCCATTCTCTAAATTTGGCTTGTTTGGTTAATCATCTTTTTGTTTTTCCTACTGGTCATATTGGAGGTCTTTGCCTCGCATGATTAGATGATCTTGATATCCAAAATGTTGGTTTCTCTAATTGGTTCATCACTATCATTGTAAATATGTCGAACTACCCAACCTAGCTTCTTTCAGGCATAAATTTCCCTTGTCGCGCTAGCTCTGAAGTAGTTTTTTGGTCCTCCCTTGAGGATATTGCTGGTTCTTTTGATGGTTTTTGGATGATTATTGGTGACTTCAATGTGATAGTGGCCTAAAATGAGAAAAAAAAGTGGTAGATCTTTTGTTTCGTCCTCTTACCACTCTCTTCACCTTGATCTTAATTCCATCAACATGATTGACATAGGCTTCTCTAGTTCCCCATTCACTTGGAATAATAAACAAGGTGGCCTTGCAAACATTCAAGCTTGTCTTGATAGGGCTAATGCTAATCTTAACTAGTTGACCATTTTTGCCAGAGCTTCCATAGCATATTGGCAGCAATCACTTCTTATCATAAACCAATTATGCCTAAAATGGGCCCTAATATGCCAAGCTCACCTAAGCCATTTTAGTTCAAAAATATGTGGCTAGAGAAACCTTTGTGTTTTGATGTTATTGAAAACTCTTCGAATACTCCCACATCTAGATCCCCTCATTTCGTTTGTTCTTTTTTCAAAAACTAAAGGCACCCGTTCTGCCTTTAGAATTTAGAATCATACTCATTTGGATAATATTCATGCAAAAATCAAGGTCCTCAACCATTCCATTTGCAAAATCCAATCTGAAGAGCAATATGATGAAAACCTTCATAGGGAAGCTTCCCTTCAACTGGAAGTGGACAGCCTCAGAAAACAAGAATAGATTCTCTGAAAACAAAAATCAAAAGTGAAATGGTTGTGCGATGCAGATGACAACACGAGGTATTTTCTCCTCACCTCCATTATTCACTCTCGCTTTAATCATATTAAGTTCGTCAACTTAAATAATGGTTGTGTGGTTTCCTCGTGGAAAGATATTAATTCTGCTTTCTCTTATTATTGCCAAGAGCTTTTTTCCTCCTCATTCCTAGAACTAATTCCTCTTTTTCCTGATGATCTCGATGGTCTTTTCTCTAAAGTTGTTACTGAGGAAGATAATGATATGTTATGCCAAATACTTTCCTTGAAAGAGATCTGTAAAGTGGCTTTTAGTTTTGAGAATAACTCTTACCCAAGTCCAGATGGTTTCTCTCCGGAATTCTACAAAAAATGTTGGCATATTGTAGGTTTAACAGTTTTAAAAGTTGTCATCCCTTTTTTTTGCCCCTGGCTATCTTTTGAAAGTTTCCAACTATACTTTCATAGCTTATCCCAAAAAATACTAAAGCAGCTAAAGTAGATCATTTTAGACCCATTAGTTTTTGCAATGTCTCATATAAAATCATTTCCAAAATCTTAGCCAACTATTTAAAAAAAGTGATGGAAAAAATAATCTTCCCTACCCAAATAGCCTTTATTGCAAATTGTTGGATTAGGGATAACACCTTTATCACCCAAGAAATCATGCACTACATCAACCACAAAAAAGGTAAAACTGGTCTGATGGCAATCAAAATTAACCTTGCCAAGGCATATGATTGGGTTAAATGGCCCTTCCTTTTGCAAATTCTTATAAACTATGGCTTCGAGGAAAAATTTTACCATATGATCAACCAATGCATTTCCACAACTTCTTTCTCCATCTTGATAAATGAAGCCCCAATTGTTTTCTTTGAACCCTTGAGAGGTATTTAGCAAAGAGATCATGTCTCTCTATTTCTTTTCATTATCTATGCTGAAATCCTCTCAAGAATACTTTGCAGATAAAAGATGAATCAAATACTCAAAGGTGTTAGAATTTGTAGATCAGGCCCATCCATCTCCCACCTACTTTATGCAGATGATATTACCATTTTCTACTATACATCTAATAATTCTACTCTTGCCATGGTTGAGGCCCTTGGGTAAGTTTGAATCTTAGTCTGGCCAAAAGATTAGTAAAGAGAAATCCTTCGTCCATTTTAGCTCTAATTTGGATTCAAACTAGAGAAGAGATATCAAATCCATCTTGGAAATGGCAAATTGCTCACACAGAGCTAAACACCTAGGTAAACATTTCTGCAAAACCAAACCTTCAAAAGGTGATTTCAAGAAACTAATGGCTAGGATGCGTAAATGCTTAAGTGGATGGAAAGCTAAAATTCTCTCCCAATCTGCTAGAGGAGTTCTCATTCATAGTGTTGCCTAAGCCCTACCCATACCACATGTCGACCTTTATTCTACCCCAATCTATCATATCTAAATCAAACTCCCTATTGATGAACTTCTGGTGGGGTGGTATGCAAAACTAAAAAGCCTTAAAGCTTAAATGCTATGACTTGATTTGCTTTTCAAAAAGTGTTGGTGGCCTAGGATTCCATCATATGTCAAATTTCAATGCTTTTTCTTTTTCCAAACTAGCTTGGTTGGTTGCTTCGAATAAAAATTTGCTCTGGGTTCAACTTTTGAAGCTAAATACCTCAGAATGGATAATTTTTTAAGTGTGGTTTGCCCTAAACATACATCTTTCCTTAGGAGAAACATCCTTAAATGTCAAAACTTGGTGAAAAATGAGTTTGTTTTCTTGTATCAGTCAACTCAAAAATTTGCATCTGGTTTGATCCTCGGATCCCCATCCTTCCCAACCACATTTCTACCCGAGCTCCAAACCCTAACCCGACTGTGGAGAATATAAATCTAGTTAGAGATCTCATCTACAAAGAATTTTGTACTTGGAATGAAAACATTCTTCAAAGTCTGTTTGACCAGGATATGGTTAAGAAAATTCTTAAAATTTCTATTGAACTGCTTTGTGAGGATTCCTATCTTTTGGATTACCTCCAAGTTAGGCATGTTCTCTTCCAAATCGGCTTATCTTTCTATCATCCAAAATCAAAGCTGAATCCCCATTTGATATACCCCTGGAAAACTCTCTAGGCTGCTAAAATTCATGAGCAGCATAAACTCTTTCTTTGGAGAATTCTCCAAGATGTCCTTCTCACTCGGTCACATTTAAACAACCTCTTCCCCATCTCAGACCTTTCATGCCCTCTGTGCAACCAGCATGAGAAGAATCTTGAGCACCTTTTCCTCAAATGTCCTTAGTCGCATGCTCTCTTCTTCTTTTCCAAATGGTATTTTAAGCTTAATGATTTTAAGAACTGATCTATTCCCCAATGGATTGAAACTATTCCTAAAACCTCTTCAGGAATCCTTTCTTCTCCTTCACTCAATGAGGAGTTTCTAGTTTTTACAATAGTGGCTATGAATTCTATCTGGAAACTTTGTAATGACATTGTTCATAAACGGATTCTCCCTCACTCATCAATTTTTAAACAAGTTTCCAAAGAAGCAGATGACCACTAGAAAGCTCAACAATGTAACAAAGAGGCTCGATCAAACAACAATCTCATTTCCCAATGGTCTTCCCCTCTTTCTAGTTAGATTAAAGTGAATATAAATGTTGTCTTCACTAATGGTCTAGCTTTCTCTACTGCCTTGGCTCGTAATGCCAATGAGTCTACTATACTTGATGCTATTGCCAAAATATGGTGCCATGATCCTCAATTCGCAGAGGCTTATGTGCTAAGGGAAGCAAGGAACTTTGCCAAGTGATATTGAGATAATTCTAAACAAGAAGGTAATGAACAATGCAATGAGGTAATGAACAATGCAATGTTGTCTCTTTGAGGAATGGTACAAAGTTGCAAGAATTTCAAAAGGCCCCTCCATTTTTAGAGAAATTAGAAGAAAAGTCATCAGTTGAGAAGGGAAAAGATGATAAGCTGAAAACTAAAGAAGTTAATCCTATTAGACCACCTCCATCCTTCCTCAGAGGCTTAAGAAGTAAAAGTTAGACAAGCAATTTCAACAATTTTTTGAGGTTTTCAAGAAACTCCACCTAAATATTACATTTCCTGAAGCTGTAGAACAAATGCCTAGTTATGTAAAATTCATGGAAGCAATTTTATCCAAGAAAAGGCATTTAAGTGAATTTGAAACAATGGCTCTCACAAAGAAATGCAGTTCAATTATCCGAAAGAAGTTAACTCCAAAGCTCAAGGATCCTAGGAGTTTCACCAAACCATGCAAAATTGGCACTAAATTTTCTGGAAGAGCAGTTTGCAATTTGGGAGCAAGCATAAATTTAATAGCACACTCTATCTACCAGCGACTCAAATTGGGAGAGATCAAGCCAACTAGTGTAACTTTGCAACTTGCAGACAGAACATTCAAGTATCCTAAGGGAATAATTGAAGATGTATTAGTAAAAATTGATAAATTTATTTTTCTTGCAAATTTTATTATTTTGGACATAGAGGAGGATACTGAAGTTTCAATCATCCTTGGGAGACCATTCTTGGCCACAAGTAAGACTATCATAGATGTGAAAAAAGTTGAATTAACCATAACGATCCAAAATGAAAAGGTAACTTTTAATGTGTTTAAAGTATTTGATTTTCCTAAGGACATTAACATGTGTTTTGCAGTTACTATGGCAAATAAAAAACCTAAATCATATAAAGGATAGGCTGAATATTGAAGTGATCAAAAAATTTTGAAAGACCAATTAGAGTAAGGTGAACAAGTGCTATTGCACAACTCCTAATTTAAGAGGTTGTCAGGAAAGTTAAAATCACGATGGTTATGGCCATTTTGCATCATTAAAATCCTTCCACATGGAATGATGGAATTGAAAAAAATTGGTTCAAAAAGGCAATTTATGGCGAATAGGAAAGGAATCAAACACTATAGGGAAAGTGATTTGATTATCAACAGTCTACAACCACCTTAACCAACACCAAGTGAAGCCCAAAAGTCAAGCTGAAGGCTATAAATCAAGCACTTATTAGGAGGCAACCCAAGTTTTTAATTGCTTTTTTTTTTCAATATTTCTTTTCTTTTGGGGGGTATTTTATTATTATTATTATTATTATTATTATTATTATTATTATTATTATTGTTGTTGTTGTTGTTGTTGTTGTTGTTGTTGTTGTTGTTGTTGTTGTTGTTGTTATTTTTTTTTCATGTTTTTGCACTTTTAAAAAAAATCAAAAAAAGGGGGGAAATGTTGGGTCCATGACCCACGCCAAGGCATAATTTAATAGCGCCCCTACGTGGGTCGCAAAGCCTTTTGGGCATCCATTATAGAATCACTTGCACCGCGGTGCACCACTGCTTTTAAAGAAAAGAGAGAGGAAAAAAATGAAAAAAAGGCACCAAACAATGCACTACCAATCCCACCCCTCCAATCCTCTCTCCCTCTCTCTCTCTCTCTCTTACATATTTTTTCTTTTCCATTTTTTCTGTTTCTTTTTTCTTTTCTTTTCTTTTTCTCTACTCTTTTTTATTCACTTTCTTTTTTTTCAAACAAACCTATCTACACCACCATCTTCATTACTTTTTCTTTAGAATATTTTAGATATATTATATTGATTTTAATTTTTGAGCATTTAGTATTTAGGAAGGCCTATTTTATTGATTTGAGAGTTTGGACTTAGTTAGATTATTTTTTGAATAATTTTAATTTAGTGGTTGTTTATATTGATTATTGAGGTGTCTGATGGATATTTGAATGCCAATTGAGATAAAATTGTTGGATGTTGATTCTTTAATTGAAATTTCTTTATTTTCTTTTGGTATTATTGGGAGTAATTTTATTTGGAGTTAATTCTCACCACCACCACATCTTTACATTATTGCTGCAATTCCACCCACAAAGGTTGAGAAGAATGATAATACCATCAATTGGTGTACTTTCTTCCTTTTCTTTTTCTTTTATTTCTTTTATTTTTTTTTATTTTTATCGTTTTTCACATTAGTGTCTCTTATTTTCTTCTTATTCTCTTGCTTTCTTTGTCATGATAGTATTAGTACTTTGAGGGCAAAGCACCTCTCAAGTTTGGGGGATGGCTTTGCGAGTTAGTTTTTAGTCCTTTATTTTCTTTTATTTTCTATTATTTTGGTCATGATTAGGGTTCAGTAATTGAGTCAATATCTTGCATTTATTCAAATTAATCTTCTTGAATCAATGAAGATATTGCTCCTTTAATTGTGTTTTGTGAAAAACTATAATTGTGTGATGACGTAATTGTGCACTTTAAGTAGAAGCAATGTTAGGATGGCATCCCTTATTTTCGAGCACCTTTTTTTTCTCACTTCTAGTTATTGGTTTAATTTAGAGGACATTTATGCATGAGTTACATAGGTAATGCTTTAAACTCTAAAATTTGTTTGATTCCCAACCTAGGTGAAATCCTAGAAAACACTAAAATATGGGAAATGACTAAGGCCATTTTTTACCCATTTGAGCCTTTCAAGCCTACCAAATGATATTATATCCTTAGGTTCCCTTGTTGAGCCTATTTTAAGGCATCCTTTTCATTTGACAACTAACTCAATAGCTGGCCTAAACACATGATCCCATCAAATAAATCTCATATTATTTGTTAGATTTATTTGAAATTCTTATGAAGATGAGAACCAATAGTATGGTGCCCATGAGTTTGATTTTCTTCTTCCCAAAATAAAAAAAAAAAAAACAAAAAATAAATATATAATAAATAGGGGTGTAGATAAGGCCTCATGCATGAAAATATGCATAGTGGCATGAGCACCAAAAAAGAGGACGGGGAAGTGGGGTTGACAAAGAAGGGAATTGAGAAGTACTGTTCAATACGTTTGGGGGAGTATTAAGAGGTGATGATGGACAAATGTTATGGGTACTGAGTTAGTATTATCCATATATTTTCTACCTTTACCCAAGCCTACATTACAAACTCTAAAGTTCTAAACGATCCTTTATTGAGTGTATTCTAGTGGAGATAGAGATGAAAAAGCAAACATATGGGTATTAGAGTAGAGTCTTGTATTTGTACATAAATTAATCTGAATTGTCAGTAAGTACTTGTAGAGAAATCACACACATACACAGAGGATTCATTTGAACATTGTATCTGCTTATTTGTGCATAGTGAAATTGGATTGCAATTATGGTTGACTTTGAGCATAGCTTTGAAGTAGTTCTGAGCATGACAAAAATAGGTGATGCTTTTGTACATGTATTTTAGTGTTGATTTATTTTTCTTTGAGTGTCTTTGAGTATTTTCTTTGCGTTGCTCGAGGGCGAGCAACATTTTAACTTTCATGGTGTTTGCTAAGTCTAATTAGAGTCTGGTGAATAGGTGCTATTGCACAACTCCTATTTTAAGTGGTTGTCAGGAAAGTTAAAATCACGATGGTTATGATCATTTTGCATCATTAAAATCCTTCCACATGGAATGATGGAGTTGGAAAAAATTGATTCAAAAAGGCAGTTTAAGGCGAATAGGAAAGGAATCAAACACTACAAGGAAAGTGATTTGATTATCAACAATCTACAACCACCTTAACCAATACCAAGTGAAGCCCAAAAGTCAAGTTGAAGGCTATAAATTAAGCACTTATTGGGAGGCAACCCATGTTTTTAATTGCTTTTTTTTGTATTTCTTTTTTTTGGGGTTTTTTTATTATTGTTATTTTTTGTGTGTTTTTGCAATTTAAAAAAAAATAAAAAAAGGTGGGGAATGTTGGGCTTGCGACCCGTGCTAGAGCACAATTTAATTGTGCCCTTGTGTGGGTTGCAAAGCCTTTTAGGCGTCTGTTACAAAAGCATTTGCATTTCTTGCACCCCAATGCACCATTCCTTTTTTAAAAGAAGAGAGAAGAAAAAAAGAGAAAGGCACCAACAACTCGCCGCCAGTCCCACCCCTCTAATCCTCTCTCTCTCTCTCTCTCATTTTTTCTTTCCCATTTTTTTCTTTCTTCTTTTTCGTTTTTTCTTTTCTTTTATTTTTCTTTACTCTTTTTTATTCACTTTCATTTTCTCAAACAAACTTATCTACGTCACCATCTTCATTCCTCTTTCTTTAGAATATTTTAGATGTATTGTATTGATTTTAATTTCTAAGCATTTAGTATTTAGGTAGGCCTATTTATTAATTTGAGACTTTGTACGTAGATTATTTGTTGAATAATTTTAATTTAGTGGTTGTTTATACTGATTATTGAGGTGAGTGATAGATATTTGGATACCAATTGAGATAAAATTGTTGGATGTTTATTCTTTAAATGAAATTTCTTTATTTTCTTTTGGTATTATTAGGAGTAATTTTATTTGAAGTTAATTCTCACCACCACCACATCTTTACATTGCTGTTGCAATTCCACCCCCAGAGGTTGAGAAGGATTATGACACTGTCAATTGATCAAGGTGCACTTTCTTCTTCTTTTTTTTCTTTTTCTTTTATTTCTTTTATTTTAATTTTTATCATTTCTCATATTAGTGTCTCTTATTTTCTTCTTATTCTCTTGCTTTCTCTATCATGATAGTATTAGTACTTTGTGGGCAAAGTACCTCTCAAGTTTGGGGGACAGCTTTGCAAATCAGTTTTTAGTCCTTTATTTTGTTCTATTTTTTTGTTATTTTGGTCATGATTAGGGTTCAGTAATTGAGTCAATGTCTTGTATGTATTGAAATTAGTCTTCTTGAATCAATGAAGATATTGCTCCTATAATTTTGTGTTTCGAGGAAAACTATAATTGTGTGATGATGGAACTGTGCACTTCAAGTAAAAGTAATGCTAGGATGGCATCCCTTATTTTTTAGCACTTTTTTTCTCACTCCTAGTTATTGGTTTAATTTAGAGGACATTTATGCATGAGTTACATAGGTAATACTTTAAATTTTAGAATTTGTTTGATTCCATATTGATGCGATATCCTAGAAAACATTAAATAAGGGAAATGACTTAGGCCATTTTGACCCATTTGAGCATTTCAAGCCCACCAAATGATATTATATCCCTAAAGTCCCTTGTTGAGCCTATTTTAAAGCATCCTTTTTATTTGACAACTAACTTAACAGCTAGTCTAAAAACATGATCCCATCAAATATATCCCACAGTTACTTGTTAGATCTATTTGAAATTCTTATAAAGATGGAAACAAATAATATACTGCCCATGACTTTGATTTTCTTCTCCCTCTCCCCAAAAAATAAAATAAAATAAAATAAAAAAACAAATAAATAAGGGGTGTAGATAAGGCCTCATGAATGAAAATATGCATAGTGGCATGAGCACCAAAAAAATGGGAGGTGGGGGGGGAGGGGAGGAGAGAGAAAGAAATTGAGAAGTACTATTCAATAAGTTTGGGGGAGTATTAAGAGGAGGTGATGATGAACAAAGGCTGTGGGTATTGAGTTAGTATTATCCATATATTTCCTAATTTTACCTAAGCCTACATTACAAACTCTAAAAGTTCTAAATGATATTTTATTGGGTGTGTTCTACATTAGTGGGGATTGAGATGAAAAGCAAACCTATGGAGTATTAGAGTAAAGTCTTTACTTGTAAAGAAATTAATCTGAATTGTCAATAACTACTTGTAGAGAAATCACATACTTACACGGCGGATTCATTTGAATTTCGTATTTGCTTATTTATGCATAGTGAAATTGGATCACAATTGTGGTTGACTTCGAGCATAGCTTTGATGTAGTTCTAAGCATGACAAAAAGAAGTGATGCTTTTGTACTTGCATTTTAGTGTTGATTTGTTTTTCTTTGAGTGTCTTTGAGTCTTTCTTTTTTTTTTTTTTTTTTGCGTTGGTTTGGGGGTGTTTGTTATGTCCATATTAGTATTAATTCTGACATTATATTTAGCACTTAACAAATAATTTTCTTGTTTAAAATTTATAATTTCCTTGCTAATTGATGAAATTTGGAATTGCAGGAATACAAGTGAAATTGTTACAAAAAGGGTTTAAATTGATACAAGTTGGTGGGATTGTTGATAGGATAACACCTCATAATCTAATCAATGATGGATAGAAGTGTCTTTTTATTTATTCGAGTCCTAATCTAATCAGAAAACTCTTTTAATCAGTTATAAATAAGCCTTTTAGACACTTAATCAGAGAACATAGATTTGCACTTTCTATTTTGGATACTAGAAGTATCGCGAGAATTCGGGATTCGAAAGAGGACAAAGTGGAGATCTGCTTTGTCGAGGAATATATACAGTTTCTTCCTCCCCCTTTGATTTTATTTTTAATTCTAGATTTGAAACGATGTTCCATTTTATTCATATTTTGTTTGACAATTCAATAATGAACTAATTCGTTATTCTAGGATTATTATGGATTCTTTTGAATAAATTGATGCATGATTTTCTACCATGTAAGATTATTTTTTCTATTATGTGCTTTTTCTATTTGATTGTCTGATCAACAGTCAAATGTGTCTTTAAATTCTAGAGGAGTTTTGGAAAGGAGAATTTAGGAATTGATTAACAATAGAAGACCTTAGGATTAATAGTTCAAATTGATGAATTAATAATTTGTGAGTATGATAGGAATATACCTGCTTACCCTAAGGAGTTAGTTGAGTGATACAATCTTATCCATAATTTAGTTAATCCACACAAGAATGTAGTGAATTGAATAAATTAGGGATTTGATTGTAGGTAATTCGAAAGAATCCTGTAATTGCATAAGACTCAAGACTGATAACCTGTTATTAATTTCATAGGAAAAAAATTATGTAATCAACTCATTCGATTGATGAAATCATAATTCTAGGCTTTTATATCCTGGTAGAAATCTTAATCAGTACACTTGTTTCTTAATTTCATTACTTTAGTTTTAATTCCTATATAATTGATTTTTATTTGAATAAAATAAGAGTGTGATAAATTAGTAATTAGTAGCAAATAATTTAGTTTTTCGTAAGATTGATACTTTTTTTGTCACTTTATTATTTGTTACGATGCATACACTTGCATAACTATTTGTATAATTTATTTTGCACAACAAACCAACAGAAATTTAAAGTAACTCCTAGAAATGCTAATTGTGTTGCCCACAACCTAGCAGCTTGGGCTAAACGGTGTAATTTTGTTGGCTTTTGTAATTTGCACGAACTTCCTATCGCTGTCTTCTGTAATGGGGGTTTCCCCCTTGTTGATTATTTTAAAGAAATGCTTTTGTTCCTATTTGCTAGCCACATGAATCATCACTCTTTTCGCTCAGGAGTCTCTCTCAAGCGCAGACGGCATAACTTATATTTCAAAGGATTTCTTTTACTCCTATCCTACAAATTATCTATACGGCTTCCTTGGGTTTCGTTGTCAATTTAATATTTCTATATCTTAAATTTAAAATTAAATATTTTACCTAAAATATATTTAATTTTTTCTCTCAACATTGTTAAGTTTTTTAATCATTTTAATTAATTATATCTACGAAAATCAAATATGGGTACATATGTATCTTTCTTTCATTGTAGTACATCCACTATAAAAGTGGCAATAATTAACAACATTACATTTGTTGATCGTACGTTATCTAATTGTATGGTTAAAAAGCCGGGGAAATAACTCACATCACATTTAAATGTATCATAAAACTATTATAAATGCATAATAATAGCTTAAATAAATTTTGTGTCCCTATATATAAATATGGTGACACATTGTTATAAGTGCATGTCACAATTAAATATGTAACAATAGTCTACTTTTGTTGAAGTAAGAAGACAAAAAAATAAAAAAAATAAAAAATTATCACCTAGATATCTGTAATTAGCAATAATTTTTTAATTATTATTTATATTTTATCATTATTTTTTTATAGATATACTGATCACAATTAAGAGGTGTTGGTATTAAGTCAAGTAAAATTATTAGGAGCACTATAAGACAAATAATGAATAACATGGTAGCTGTAATTAATGATTTTTGTGGAGCTAATATTACTGATTTTTAATTTTAAAAATATCATTATTTTGACAGACTTCATAATTGAAATTCTTAATTTTATTTAATGTTTCATGTTATATATGTTACATCATAATAAATATTAAGTGTATTAAAATCTCTTAAAATAACACTTAACTGTATGTCACATATTTTTAGTATAATATATTTGTAAAGTGAATTATAAATAAAATACCAATTGGAACATTATAAAAGCCAAACATGAGATTTCTATAGTGAGAAAATTTGCATGTTTTCTTTCTTCTCTTCTTAGCCTTTTTCAACTTTCCTACCTTGTCTTAGCCGCTGACATTTTCCTTTTGCCTCCTCTTCTCCTCCTCTGCCGCTCCCTGTGGTCGGTGGCGGCCCCCCGTGTCCTCCCATGGATGATCCTTTCCCCCCTCTCCTTTCCCGCCCCCTAAACCCCTTATTTCAAGATTCCTTTATTTAATTTCTTGCGTCAATTGTCTCTTCACCTAATCCCTCTTTTCTTTCCCCTTAGCCCTTTGACCCAAGTTCCTCTTCTTCCCCCTTTTCCTCTCGTCCCAGCCCTCCCCCTCCTTCCCCTCCTCCAACTCGTTCGGTGTGGGCCTAGGCCTCAGGTCACCAATCTTTTGCGCAAGCTATGCACAGAGTTGACAATGTTTCGTTGGCAAATTTCCAAGATAATGGGTCTCTATTTTTTGAACCTGAGGGACCCAAAACAAGGAAGACCCATATTTTAGACTATAAGGTGAGCTTGGTTTTGTCAGAGGAGGAAGTCGCTAACCTCATGACCCCATTCAAGTTCACACTTGTGGGGAAGTTTTCCTTTGCTACCCCGAAGCTCAATGCCATTGTTGCCCATTCTACAGCTATGAAATTGGTAGGGAAATTATATATCCGTGTGTTCAACTCCAAGCATATTTTCATTATTCTAAGCTTTGCAGAGGATTATTCATTTCTGAGGCTCTGGCAAGAGTGGATTGTCAATGGGTTACCTATGAGGATGTTTCAATGGTCTTCGATTTCAACCCGTTACAGGAACCTGGGTTTGCACCTATATCGGTGAGACTCCTTGAACTTCCCCTCTCTTCATTTAACCAGAATTCATTACAATCTATTAGGGAACTAACTGGTAACCCTTTGAAAATGGACGAAGCAACGCTAAAAAGATCTCCAGTCAATTTTGCCAGGATCTATGTGGAGATTGATCTTACTAAACCTCTCAAGGAGGAAGTGGTGATTGAATGGGGTAACTCCTTTGTTGTTGTGAAAGTGGAATATGAGAAGATGTCGAAATATTGTGGGCACTGTAAACACATTGGTCATGATGTACACTTTTGTTATATTAATGGGAATGCTCCCAAACCAAATTAGAGGAGGATGTTTCTTGGGAAACACAAATTAGATAAGGGAAAACAAGTTATCTAGGAACCTAATAGGAGAGATAGCATAAAGGTCAATAACCAATTTGGCACTCTACAAAATGAGGAGGATGTTCCTCTTGCTGCTACCATAAATGGTAATTACATAGTTGATGAGTTCACTCTTGTTGCTCCTGTCTTAATAGAGTCTGTGGAGCTAGTAAGGTGGATGGCCTTGCCCCGCTCCTCCATCCCACCACCTCTAAACCTATAAATCCCAATGTTATACTTAGCCCTATTAACCTTTTTACCTTAACCCCAATCTCCAAAGTATAGCCCCCTATTGCTGTAGATGGTGTCAAGCCTAATTTGGATGTCTTTAACCCTTCCCCTACTTTAGAAAAAAACCAAAACTAAACATAGGAAAAACACTCCTACCCCTTTACCCTTCGCCATGCCTCCTCTACATTCTGTCCCTCTACCTGATGATCCTTACATCTCTTTTGAAGACATTATCTGTGATGTTAAGGAATGTTTCTTAGTTTCTACACTAAAATCTTAAGAAGGCTCCTCACCTCACCAAAGGCATAAAAATGTCAATCCTTTTTACCTAAAAAAAACTAAAAAAAAAACCCAAGCACCCTAAACCTCCTAACAAATGAACAAGTTTTTGTTCTGGAATGTGAGAGATATGGGCAACAAAAAATCTCAACATGATGTGCACAATCTTGTTAGAGAACATAATATCAAATTCATTGCTCTTTGTGAGCCTTTTATTCATCTTGATGACAATTTTATGTCTAGACAGTTTGGTCTTCACTATGGCATTGCGAATTGTAATAATAAGATATGGTTTATTTTTTATGGTTTGTTGGATGTTTATGTAATTATAGATACTAAACAGGTTTTGCATTTAGAAATTGCTTGTGTTTCCTTGACCTCTCCTATTGCTTGCTTGGTGGTTTATGCTAAATGTACTAGGCAAGGAAACTTTTATGGGATTCTCTTAGATAGGTTGTCATTACCAATCTCCCGTAGGTTGTTGGAGGAGATTTTAATATTATTCTTGAGTCTTTTGAACAGAGGGGGGTGTTGATTCAAATATTGGGGCTATGGAGGATTTTGGTAATATGGTTATGGACTGTCAACTAGAGGATGCTGGCTTTGAGGGCTTGCTCTTCACTTGGGTTAGGCAATCCATGAGGGAACGCTTGGACCACATTTTTTACTTGGTGAATTGGATAGATCTCTTTGGTTCCACTTGAGTTTCTCACCTCTTAAGATCCTTCTTGAATCATCACCCCTAGCTACTCTCCTTCATTAAGGACTTGGTGGACTCTATCCCATCTAGCTTTTTGCTTCCAAAATATGTGGATCAAATATAATGGATTCTTGAGGGTGGTTCAAAATTGATGGAATACTCTAATGTATGAAAAAGGTATGGTGCAATTTTCTTTGAAGTTGATTAGACTAAAAAATATTCTCAAAACTTGGAACAAGGAGGTGTTTGGCAATATATTCTCTAGAGTTAGAGAGGCAAGAAAGTTAGTTGCTATTGTCGAGGAGAGGTTTGATAAAGATCCTTCTAATGAGAATTTAATTCAGTTGAAAAAATTTGATGCTCTATTGGTGTTGGCTTTGGCTATGGAGGAAGATTTTCGAAAACAAAAATCTGCTACGAAGTGGGCTAGTGATGGTGAAAGAAATAAAAGATTCTTTCACAGCCTTATCAAGAAGAGACAATTAAGATAAAAAAATCCATGAGGTCAATGAGAATGTTATTACCATTACTAACCAGGCGAAAATTAAATGATTAGCTTCCCAATTTTTTGAGGGCTTGCTCATGGGCAAGGAGGGTGACCACACTATTGACCTTTTGGATTGTATTATGATTCTATTAGAAAATCAAGTCTGTAGCTCTCTTATGGGTATTCCGTCTTTGGCCATGGTTAAGGAGGCGGTTTTTAGCATCCTAGCTGATAGTATGGCTGGCCCAAATGGGTTTGGGGCTCATTTTTTTCAATATTGCTAAGACATAATTTATGAGGATGTGTTGGGGGCAATAGAGGATTTCTTTCTTGGATCCCTAGTTCATTGGGGTTTCTCGGCTACTACAATTACACTTATCCTCAAAGTGGATGCTCTATCCTCTTGGAAAGATTATAGACCTATTAGCCTCTGCAACACTTCGTGTAAAATCCTCTCTACGGCGATGTCTCTTAAACTCTCTATGTTCCTTCAATTTATTATCTCATCTTACCAAACTATAGTACTTTTGTGAAAGAGAGGCTCATTTTTGACAAAATCCTACTTTCCCAAGAAATGGTTCGTGAGCTCACAGGTGCAAGGAGAATGTGATTCTTAAGGTTGATATGTATAAAGCGTATGATCGAGTGAATTGACAAGTTTTATTGGTGGCTCTTTCTAAATTTGGTTTCCCTTTGGAATGGATTACTTTGGTTCACAATTTGATTTCTAGCTATTGGTTTTTAGTGTTGGTTAATGACAGTGCTTCGGGTTTCTTCAAATCTAGCCATGGCTTTCGACAAAGAGATCCTTTATCTCCAAGTCTCTTTATTATTTTTATGTATATATTTTCTAGAGGGCTAAACTCTTTATTTGGGCAGCATAAGGAGCTTTATTTTAATATTGGTAGGGGTTCGAGGATTTCCCATTTAGCATATGTTGATGATATAATGATACTTACTAAGGCTAAATCTGAAAAAATTCAGCTTATCAAATACTTCCTATTCAAATATGAGGATGCAACAGAGCAAATAGTTAGTCTATCTAAGGGTTCTTTTATCTTATACAAGGGGAATATCATTCTAAAAGAGCTTGCTGAGGAAATCCTGGGGTTCACTAATGAAAAGCTTTCTTTTCTTAACCTTGGGGCTCTGTTGTATAAAGATAAACAAGCAGCGGTCATGTATGATGCTATTTTTGCTAAAATTAGAAAAAGGTTATCAGGTTGGGAACACTCTAAAATCAAGATAGGTTGAAAGCTTGCTTTGATAAAAAGCACTTTGTTCTCTATTCCTTTATATACATTGTAGGTAATGATGCCTCCCAAGAATGTGCTCACTAAATCAAAAAGGCTTTTCAATTGGTATCTTTAGGGATCCACTCATGATAAAAGGAAGATACATTGGCGATCTTGCGAGAAATTGTGCTTTCCTTTTGAAGAAAGGGGTCTTAATTTGAGAAATTTGCAAGACTTAGTGAAAGTTTTCTCCTTTAAGTTGTGGTGGCGGTTTAGAGAAAGAAACTCCCTTTGGGCTGAGTATATACACTACTAAAAAAATGCCTTTTTGCGATGGAATTTGAGATGAAAAAAATTCATCACAAAATCTTTAGTTGCAATTATTTGTGATAGATTTTTTTGCAACGAAAATTTTCGTTGTCAATCTGTGATGGAAATTGACGACGGAAATTTTTGACGTAAATTTGCAACAGATTTGTGATGAATTTTTTCTATCGTGGTGTTTTGCGATGGATTTTTCTGTTGCAAAATTTTGCAATGAAAAAATTCGTCGCAAATCTAATAATTATAATTAAAAATAAAATAAATTTGCAATGAAAATTTCCATTGCAAAATTTTGAAAAGTTTTTTTTAAAAAAATATATGCATCTTATCAAATTAAAATCTATAATTAGCCACAATATCAATAATTCTTTGTATTATATACTAATCATTCCATACACTAATACTTAAATGTTGTTTTACATAAAATCACAATAATTTTATAACAAAATTAAAAATCGAGTACAATAATATAAAATTGTTCAACATATAAATCAAGCCCTAACTAAAATATAAATTTATAAAATAATGCCAAAAAAATTATCTTACAAGGCTTATACTAAATTTTAATGCCTTGAGATATTCAAACCTACAATATTAAAATAAAAACAAAATTACAATAATAAAAAATAGAAACATAAACTAAACTAATAGACAATTCAATACACAATCAAATCATAATCGAGCACAAAATTCATAAAATATAAATTCAATTCCTAATCAAATATATAATTCATAAAACATAAATCTAGCAAAACCTAACAAATAATTCAATATAAATACATAATCTAACACATGTAAATCTAACACATGTAAATCTAACACATTATTCAATATAACCAAACATACATCTCATTATAAGTCAATATATAATTTAACACATACCCAACATATAATTTAAATCCTAATCGCACATATAATGTAGCAAAATTTAACACAAAATTCAATATAAATGCATGATCTAAACATATATAAATCCTAACAAATCAACATATAATTTAAAATCCAACATATAACTCAACTCCTAATCAACATATAATTCACAAAATATAAATCTAACAAAAATTAACACTTCAATAATCTTTGCACATATAAATCTAATACATAGTTCAATATAATAAAACATATATCTCATAAACCAACCATAAATTTAATACAAGTCTCACATATGACTTAAATCCTAATCGCATATATAATTCACAAAATATAAATATAATAAAATCTAATTTTAACATATAATTCAATATAAATGCATAATCTAAACACATATAAATCTAATGCATAATTCAATATAATTAAACATACATCCAACATAAACCAACATACAATTTAATATAAGTTCAACATATAACTCAAATCTCAATCAGACATATAATTCACAACCCTAAGTATGACATGATTTAAGTTAGGAAACTTATATTGTTGTTTTTGAATATGTAAATTTGGATTTTTATTTTCACAAAAATTATGAAAAGAAATAGTAATTTTGTCTTTAGCTATATTTGTATTCATTGGCATGTTCTCAAATTACATTCATGGGATTCTAAAAAATGTCTCTAAGAGAACAAACAAATAGTTAACTACTAAAAAATAACTGATAATATTTGTAAACACATTACATAATGGCACATAAATACTCCCCTTTGTGCCCATCATTATAATGTAAATAATTATAAATCAATCAGCAACAATTGAGAAGGCTCCACCCTTCTCCCAATAACCCATCCTCCTTCACATTTCCACCAATTCTAAATATTTCTAATGTATTGTACTAAAAAATATATATAAAATCAAAATAAGATATGCAAATTTACCTCTAAATATTCCACACAACTCAACACTTATATAGGGTATCAACCACTATTGAAATAGCCTACAATATTAGGCACATGTTACAAGTACATATATTTGCGACTTAATTCCATAAACCAAATTAAAATTTGAAAATATAATATAATTCAAAATATAGTACCATAAAATTTAACTCAACTCAAAATTCAAATAAAAACATAACTCTAACAAATATAACAACATTTAATACGAATATAAAATTTACCTCAAATTTTAACTAATATATAAATTATTATTTATGTTAAATCAAATTATATTACTAACAAATAAATCATTTTGAGTTTAACTAACACATAAATCAAATTTTAACTAACTTTAATAATTAACTAAAACATAATGGAGATAACTAAAACATGATCAAATATTTTAACTAAAACATAATCAAACATAATCAAATTTTAACTAAAACATTATGGAGATAACTAAAACATGATCAAATATTTTAACTAAAGCATAATCAAACATAATCAAATTTTAACTAAAACATAATCAAACATAATCAAATTTTAATATAATTGTGAGAATTATCATGATTAATGAATATAGAGCAAAATATAAATTCTCTAAACCTAAAATATTAAACAAATAACAACATTAGCATTTTTAAAAATTAAAACTAATTGTTTTAAAAAAAATTCAGATTTGACCAATGGCTAAATCTAGCCGGCCAACTACTGCTGGTGCTCAGCAGCAGCTTGCCAACAGCTGCAGCAGATGCTACGCCCCCGCCGATTGCCAGTTAAATATTTAAAAAAAATAAATAAAAAGAAGAAGAGGAAAAAAAATTTCAACTTTAAACATTTGTGTGGGTGGGAAAAAGTTTTATCCCCATTCGAAAATTTGCGACAGATTTAATTCCGTCGCAAATGATTTTTTATTTTTTTTTATTTTTTTCCACTTTTACAATGAATTTTTTCGTTGCAAATGATTTTTTTTTTCACTTTTGTAATGGATTTGGATCCATCAAAAAACTGCAACATTTGCAATGGAAAAATCCATTGCAAATTTTTTTTTTTTTTAATTTTTTTTAAAATTTTGCGATATAAATTCGTCGCAAATTGCGATTGATTTTTTTCGTTACAAATTTCTGTGGCAAAGTATCGTTTTTTAAGTAGTGATATGGGCTAAATATTATAGAAAGAAACATCCCTCAAAGATCAAAGTCTTACAACTCTTAAATTTGGAAGCGTCTGTACAACATTATAGTCTTGGCTGAGCAGAAATTATTCTGGTGTCTGGGAGATGGCAAGGCCGTCATTTTGGCAGGATACTTGATTTGAGGATTTGCCTTTAAGCTCCAAACTCGAGTTGGATATCAAGGCCAACCCCCCGGTTAACGAGTTTTGGACTAATGGTGGCTGGGATCAGTCTAAGTTGGAGAATGAGATTGCAACAGACATCGCAGACCGAATTTGCTGTGTTCCCATTCTTCTTGGGGCTAGTGACAGGTTGTACTGGAGGCAGTCCCAGAATGGTAGGTTCAATACTAAACTCACTTGGAGTAGTTTGAGAAGCCGCAAAGAGAAACATGATCTTAGCTGTCTTTGCTGGAATCGAATCTTGACTCCGACAATCTCTGTTTTTCTTTGGCGGCTCATACATGACCTTATTCTTGTGGACGATAGATTGCAAAGAAAAGGGATTCCTCTTGTTTCTAAATGTAGTTTTTGCCGGGACATCGAGAGTATTCAACACCTTTTTATTGAATGCCCCTTGGTCTCAGAAATCTGGAATTATTTTGGTCATTTTTTAACTTCCAACTTCCTGACATCCATGATGTAGGTTCTCGCCTTCTTGCTTGGCATTATAGCGCTCCAAGGTCCCCTCACACTCACATTAGGTTCATCATCCCATCCTTGATCTTTTGGTTCACTTGGTGTGGGCAGAATGGCCTAAGACACAATAATCTCTCGGTCTCCTATGAAAGGATTATCTAGAGGATTAATCATTATATCTTGGCGGCTAAGGCTGGGATTTTGGGGGATGACTCTTGGAAGGGTGATAGGGTGGTGGCGGCACATTTTAGGCTGTCTTTGGCTCCCTTCACCGACAAAATTCTGCAGGATTGTCACTTGGAGTAAAACCCCTTGTGGCTTTCTTAAAGCTTAACACGGATTGATCCTCAAGAGGAAACTCGGGTGTGGCGGGTGTGGGTGGGCAACCTAAGAGACAAAAATGGAAGTGTTATTTTTGCCTATTACCAGCCAATTGGTAATGTCTCGAACCTTTATGCTGAGCCCTATGCTGTGGAGTATGGGCTGGAGCTTTGTGCGGAGAGAGGCCTCTCTAATATTCAGGTGGAGCTTGATGCTAAAATTGCCATCCACTTAATTATTGAGCCTAGGTTTCACCAATGATCTCTTGCTAACCTGTTCACTCCTATCAAGAATCATGTCAGAAACCTTTTGGTGAACTTTGAGCACATTTATAGGGAGGGCAATCAAGTGGCGGATAGTCTTGCAAAGCACGCTACCACTGTGGATCTTGGGGCTGTTATGGACCTGGAGCAATTGCCTTTGAGACTTAAGCAACTTATTAGATTGGAAGAATTGGAGATCCCCTACATTCGGACCATATGACGTGGGTGAACAGTGGCTGTTTTTGTCAATATTTAATCTTTGGTTTTATTTTAATAGCAATTGACTTCTTTGTATATATTGAGATTTGGCTTGGTATAGGCATTGAGGAGGTTCTGTCTCCTCTTTTTGGGCTTCTGATAATTCTTTTGTAATCTTCAATGTAACCATGCTTATTCTGATGTTAATGCACAGATGGGGGTCAGCCTTAATCCCCCGCTCTCTGCGGTCTTTGATTAAAAAAAAACAAAAAACAATTGGAACAAAAGATCAAAATATAGAGAACTCAACCAATCAAAATCATAAAAAGGCACTAAGAAAAAAATGAGAGAAAAGAGCGCGCAAAGAGCGCGTGCGCTTAAATCCAATCCGTCAAACAGAAAATCGTTAACCGTTGGAAATTGGCGCTCAATCTTGCTGGCAGTTTCTCTTGTTGTATAACCAAATATTGATTAATTCTTCAAACTATCACGTCTCAAACACACAAATACACACAGATTGTGTGTACTCAAACCACAGTCTCTTACTCTGTCTGTGTATGTGTGCAGATATAGATGTATCATCCCCACTATTAACAGCCACCCCATTTACAGTTTCTTCACCAAAACCTCTCTCTCTCGTACGTGAAAACGTCTTTGATACTTTTGTTGCTTGCTTTAATCACTTATCGATCCGAATTAGAGAGAAATATATATATATATATGTATGTATATCTGCCATTTTTCTGTCCGAAATAAGAAGATGCATGGTTCTCATGCTTGCTGGTTTTAATTTGTTTTTCTTTTAATAGTATATTGTTTTTAATTCAGAAGAGATTTTTGGGTACTGAAACCTTTCCAATTTTGCGTGGCGTTGTAATCCAGAATGCTGGCAGAGCAAAGGGCTGGGTAGTTAAATTCTTCTTGGATTCTTGAGGGGTTCATATTTTTGAAGTGCGGTGAGAAAGTACTCACTATTCTGTGCGATTTCTCTTTTGTTATTGGAATATTTAGTTATGAGCTACCACTACTGTATATATCTGATTATATATATGCGTCTGCTGGATATATTTGTCAATTGAATTTTTTCCAGTTTCCACAAAGTTGACGAATTTTATGGTGGCCTGCGTACATGCTGGGTTCATCGTTTTCCTTTTTCAATTCTAAGATTAGAGAACAAGAAAATGAAATCTTTATATTATATTATATATATTCAAATCATGGAATCAATAGTT
This sequence comes from Jacaranda copaia, assembly GCA_014898725.1. Classification (NCBI taxonomy): domain Eukaryota; kingdom Viridiplantae; phylum Streptophyta; class Magnoliopsida; order Lamiales; family Bignoniaceae; genus Jacaranda; species Jacaranda copaia. The sequence goes on along the minus strand of JACGDI010001136.1, from coordinate 743,423 downwards.
AATGTATATTTATATAACTCAATCATTATTTTAATAAAAAATATATTTTTCAACTATGATAATACTATTACTATGTAATAATCTGAAAAATTATATAATATCACTAATCAGTAAAGAATTGTAGAAAAAATTTTATTGTGGAAATGTCTCCTTCAAAAGTAGAATAAATATATTTTTAATTATTACATATTTTTCAATACATTTCACAAAATATATATGTTGTTTTATGTTATTGTTTTTGGTTTCAGTATTCATTCTTGTAATTAAGTCAGTTTGATGAGACTGGTATGGGATCGGAGACAAGTTTGCTGATTATTGCTTCAAGTATTTTCTGAAGCAAAAGGAATTGGTCGCTACGGGTTTTCTCCTGGTACATAGTTCATTATGAAAAAAAGCAGATAGTACATATATTTCGTAAAAAATAATAGGATAATATTTGATTACAAAATGGCGAGTAAGATAAGTACTGCTGAACTCTTTTTTTATCGCAAATTTAAGCTTATTAATATTTGACACAATAAAAGTTTATTATGTACTAATCATGAATAGTAATTAATTATCTGTATGTATATGACGCCATTATTTCTTTTTTAATTTTTTTGAGCGTGGTATAATGGAACTCGAGTTTCTCTTTTTTGGACAACATTATGCACTCGATATATGCTTGGTGGTATAAGTGCGGTATTAGCTCTTTTTTCATGCATATTTAAGTTTATTGGTGTCTGATCTAATAAAAGTTTATTTCGGATCCAATTTATTGTCAAAGGATAGAGAAGGATATTATTAATTGATCTCTCCATCTGAATCCCTCTTCTGAGGAATCATGAATAGCTATGTTATTTCTTGATTAGTTTTTGCATTTCACCAGACATTTAATTTTGCAGGGTGGTTTTGAACAGACTGACTTGCTCCTTCTTATGAAGAAATCCACATAAAACTCAAAGATGGTAACTATTCTTTGTTATTTTTTCCATTGACTATACGTTGCCTGGCTGTCTTAGAGTGGGACTGCTTATAGTGATAATTATATTGCAATTCCACGAAACCAGCATCTTCAATTCAAGTGCCTTCTTTGTTCTGCAGGATAATATAACCACCAAAGAGAGTGATGATAGCATTGATTGGAAAACTGAGGATGAGCTTGAGATTGAAAGCAAATCATTTTCTTCTTGTTTGGACAGAGAAACAGTTACAAGCTCAGAGCCAGTATAGCTACTATTAGCTTGAGTAAAGTAGTTTTTGTGGGGAATATTTTCTTTTTCCCCATATTTAGGTGTATACTAGGATACACATAAGTTAATTCACGATGAGTCAGACTTTATCTGCCATCCCTTTGTCTCTTACTTGAATATATGTATACATGTTGGTTGCATATAGTTTATTATTAAAGGTGTTATTATAATTGCAAGTTTTTCTCTTACATAAGTGTCTTACCAGCATGTATGTTGTTTTATAAGTTGATCTAAAAAAAGGCTCACCTCTGTTTCTTACTTATGATGCTCAGTCAACATCTCACAGTGGTGCTACCATTACCAGCTCCCCAGTGATTAGTCACTTCTTGGAGATGGGATTTCCAGAGCATCTGGTGATTAGAGTATTAAAGGAATATGGTAAATTAACTTAATTTTTGGCAAGCGTACAGTTCTGATTGCTTCTTTTATACTAATCCAGATATTGAGTTTGATTTGTTCAAGCAGAATGTAACTCTGAAGATGCAGTGATTGAGGCCATTCTGACCTACTCAGTAAGAAACCTGAAATTTTTCTGTTGAAACAATACTTTTTGCTCAGACTGAGTTTTGGTACACTTTTCTTTGTCCCTCTTCTTGTCGACTAAGATGGCATGTATGATTAAATAAACAGAACTGTGAAACAGCAGAACAGGCTATTATGGCACCCCTGGAGCATTTTGAATCTGTCCGACTTGTCCCTACGCTACATTTTTTAAATGAATCTAATGTTAATAAGTAGAATATATGAGTATGTTTCAAATTGGAAGAAAACTGCCATGAAGTCATTGCAATGTTTCGTCTTCTATTATTGTAACAATAAGTTTGTCAATATATTTATGGAGGACTGGACTAATAGATACGCCACAGATTAGCCACAACAATTTTCCTTCCGTTGGAAAAGTGTTGCTAGCAAGTGTTGTGATTGAAGCATCCGTTGTTGAAAGTTTCCTTCAATTATATTTCCACTTGTAATATCTATGTTTCCTACCATCTGGATATCTTAATTAAGAATCTGTTTCTTGTGCTCGAGAATCTTGGTTTGATTTATAGAAATGCAATTGATCTAAGCAATGGAATATTAGTTGCAACTCACATATTTAAAATGCTGCAGGTCCTTCAGGACTTCCCCCGGAATGAAGAGTTCACTCTTGAAAACCTGGGTTCATCTGAGGCAGACACGAACTCTAGTGATTTGGATTATGAGCCCTCAGATGATAGCAGCAGTGATTATGAGGTTCTCTTTCTCTCTCGATCTTTCTTTCTCTGCAACATTTAACTGGATACATTCTACTTTGTCCAGAAGGCTTGTTCTCAGGGTTCTGCGCCATGAGTAAGTTCATCATGCTGTCTTTTCTAAGAAGATTAGATTGAAAATTTTTTTAAAGCCCTTCAGAAATGTTGCCTTTCCCAATGAGTGGGAAATACAGGAGATGCATACGTGCTGGCAAAAAATGAAAACAAATTTCACAAAGCAAAGACAAGAAACATTTGTTGCATACAACATAAGCTATTCGTAGATCCCATGAAACGCAGTTAATTTGAATTAACCACTTTTGGATGTCTATATAGGAGTTAGGACTAGCAAGCATCCTGGGACATCAAAAAATTCTGTTTCCTCTGTTGCCAGACAAGGCCGCCTTCCTTATAGCTGGAAATTTTCACCTGTGACTATCTTGATTGTTCTGGCTCAAAACTAGCGTTACTTCTCAAATGTTCCTTCAGTAACATGTCTGTTAAGCTCTAATTTTCACCTGTGAGGCTGCGACTCTATCTTGATTGCTCTGGCTCAAAACTAGCATTACTTCTCAAATGTTCCTTCAGTGACAATTCTGCTCTTAGCTCAAAATGTCAATTCGTCATATTTTTCCTTAAATTGATCAGGAAGGTACAGATCAATCATGGGGAAAGTCCACCTCATTTTCGCTTCTAATTGAAATGGGCTATGAAGCTGAGGCGGCTTTGGAAGCTATTGACAGATGTGGTGAGTGTAGCATCAGTTTATTGAAACTATTCTTTGACATAAATAATTGAGCTATGTTCATGGTCTTCTGTATAAATTTACAATATTATTGCAGGGAATGATGCCCCAGTTGAGGAACTTATTGACTTCATAGCAGCTGATGATGCAAATGATCCTCTAGAGGAGGAGGCTCCTAGGAGACAACTACATTACTCAATCATGAAAAGGAAGAAAACTTGTTGCAGTTCAAGCAACAAGAAGAGGAAACTCAGGAGAAATGAGCATCACAGAACTGAGGGTTGCTTATACAAAGAACAACAGAGGCATCGTAAGGATAAAGATGATTATTGTGACGACCAAGCAATTCGTCTGCCTATTCCAATGATCGGATTTGGGGTTCCAGGTAAACCATTGGTCAGTTTCTGCAGAAATCTTGGGGAGGATGCGCAAGGCGCCCCTTACTTTTACTATGAGAATGTGGCACTTACCCCGAAAGGAGTTTGGAGCAAGATATCAAAGTTCTTGTATGATATTCCGCCAGAGTTTGTAGATTCTCAATACTTCAGCGCAGCTTATAGAAAAAGGGGTTATGTTCATAACCTCCCAATTCACAACAGATTCCAGCTTCTTCCTGTTCCACCTGCCACTATTCAAGAAGCGTTCCCTCTAACAAGGCAATGGTGGCCTTCTTGGGACACACGAACAAAGCTAAACTGTCTTCTTACATGCAACGCAAGTGCTAAGGTTTCTGAGAGTATAAAGAAAGCCCTACAAAAGTCTGTCGACAGAGAGCCACCACCACAAGTAAAGAAATACATTCTGCATTTGTGTAAAAAGTTTAACTTGGTATGGGTTGGGAAGAATAAGGTTGCTACTCTGGACCCTGATGAAATGGAGGAGCTAATGGGATTTCCAAGAAACCATACGCGAGGAGGTGGGATTAGCTTAACTGATAGGCATAAATTTCTGGGCAACTCTTTCCAGGTTGATACGGTAGCGTATCATCTGTCCGTGTTAAAGAACATGTACCCTCGAGGCATCAATGTGCTATCACTTTTTACTGGGATCGGTGGAGCGGAAGTCGCACTGCATCGACTTGGGATTCATTTGAAAAACGTAGTAACTGTTGAGATATCAGAATCTTGCAGAAGTATTGTTGAAAGCTGGTGGATGGAAACAGGGCAACAAGGTAATCTAATTCATTTTCCAGATGTGCAGAAGGTGAGTGCAGAGCATTTGGAGCATTGGATTTCAATGTTTGGTGGTTTTGATCTTGTGATTGGTGGGAGTCCATGCAATAACCTCTCCGGTAGGAACAGATTTAGTAGAGTTGGGCTTGAGGGGGAGCAATCATCACTGTTTTATGACTATTACAGAATACTTGTAACTGTAAGATGTATCATGGGGGGCCGATGAGGATGCTTAAACCCCAATATCATCAAGATTTTACCAGAGTTCAAGATTCTGGCTGACAGATGAGTAAAACAATATAGTTTTTGCGACAAGTGAACTTGTTTCTCTACGTGCCTTGTATTTCTAACTGCTAAATATTTAGTTACAAGTTTAAGATTCGCTTATTCCAGCTTCACGTTGAAGTAAATGTTCTACACGAGCTCTATTTCCCTTGTTATATGATCTGTGAGCTTGCACATAAACATGCGGGGTCTCTGTATTAGCACAAATTTTCTATCTGCAACTACCAAAAAAAAGATAAAAAAGAAGAAGAATACAAGACAAAAAAGACGCGAATAATTGACTAGGTTAATCGCACAAACCCCCCGAGGTCTGCCTGGAAAAACCCACAACCATAACAAGTTTACAAATATCCATTTTACCTCCGATGGGAAAAATTACAAAAGCCAGACAAACAATGAGAAAACCGAAATGATAAAATTGTCCTCGCATAATCAAAGTACATAAATGCCTTTGGGTGAAATGCCGCTAAAATCCATCTCTCTCTCTTTGTGTTTTTCAAAACGGAGAAAGTTCTGAAAAAATTAAAAAAAAAAAAAAAGAACAAACTTGCTATTTTCCACCGATTCCAACCTTGTGAATTACTCATTAAGCGAAGTCCATTTTGAACACACCAAGAAACCCGCGAAAGCGTGCTTGCTAGAGGGCCAGGGCTTTTGACGCACGAAGAACTAGTCTTTGAAAAGCCAAGATCGTGATTACTTGTGAGGCCTAATCTCATGTTTTATATTTTAAAGATTTGGGGGAATCTTTTGATGTTTTAGAGATATAAGAAGGGAGGATGAAGTTGTAATTGATTGTAATATAAATTATAATGATTATAGTAATGTTGTGCGAGATTGTTTTTAAGATATGTTTGATAGATTTCTTTAAAATAATGAGATTATTTTATAAGTTTTGATTTTTAATTTTGTTTGGGATATAAATATATAAAAAAATAATTTTGTTTAAATTAAAATATTGTGTATAGATATTATCACATACAATGAAAAAAAATTATTTAAAATTTTTAAATATACGTCAAAATAACTATATTAAGAAAATAATAATATTTAAATATAAAAATATTATGCATAATTATAACAGCATATTATGATATAATTTAATTTAAATATAAATAGATATATATATATATATGTAAATAATTATGTTATGAAAAAAGTATTTAAATATAAAAATATTACATATAAACATAATTATATATTATGAGAATAATTTTAAATAAATATTTAAATATTATGGGTAAGTATAATTATATAGTATGAATTAATTATGTAGAATTAAACCCTATGTATATAGGTGGATAAAAAATCAAGAGAGAAATTTCAAAAGTTTGCTTGAGAAGAATCCATTTTTTTGAGAGAATCCAAAGAAATTCTCTAAGAGGATAATCCTTAATCATCGAAGATGAAATAAAGAGGAAAGAAATATTTTTTAGAGAGAAAAAGAAAAATGGGAAAAAAAATTTCTTAAGTGTAACTTGTGGCATAACATATCAACTTCTCTTCCATTTTCACTACTCCTTTTTACCAAAAAATGAAAATGCAATGTTCTCAAGTTTCTAAAAAAATTATTTTTACTTGAGAAAGCATTTCTAGCTTTGATTTTTATTTTAAATAGTTTAATACACCTTGAAGACTCTACATGTCTTTCTAAGTTGACGTTTCCAAGAAAATTTTTATTAACTCTAAAAAGTTAAAAAATAATTACAAAAGAATAAAGTGAGATAAAAGAAAAGAAACTACCTTAAGAACTCATATTGTATTGCTAACCAGGCCTATTTAAGAGTGTAAAATGAATCGAACTTGTTTAATTATAGCTTAACTTGTGTTCAAAAAATTTAAGCTTGATCTTTATAATGAGCTGAACCTGCGTCTTGATTTGGTTGTTCTAATGCTTGCGAGTCTAATTGTGAGCTTTTTCCTTTTATTTTTAAATATTTTCATATATCAATTAACTAATTATTATATATTAATAATTTATATATTTTTATTTTTAAATATTTTCTATATATTAATTAAATAACTATTTAATTAATAATGTATTTTTCTATTTTTAAATATTTTATATATGATACTAAATCATTATTATATATTAATAGTTAAATTTTATTGAACAGAGTTTGAACTCAAAATACTGAAATTAAACTCAAGCCTTTAAAAGGAGGCTTATCAGCTCGAGCGTATTCTCTACAAATTTTCTCAAATTCAGCTCATTTACACCACCCCTAGACCTACTTCCTAAAAATCCAAAACCTGCCAAGATATGTTTAAGTCCTCTACAAATACATAGTGCTTAACAAGATGTCTCCTAAAAACAACTAGACAAGGAGACCAATGAATCAATGAATCTTTGCCTTAACCAACTGTTGAATCATTCAAACTTTTCATGTTCAAAATTCAAAAATAAATTACCAAGATTCAATAAAATTAATTAATTACAACAATGTAAAATTAAAATTGAAACTTATAACATACTTTTGATATGTAAATCAAGTTTTCAAATTGAAAGTAGGGAGTTAGATGATAAGAAAAAGCTAAGAACCTAAGGTTAAAAGTAAAAGACAAATAAAATGGCTCAATTAGATAACTAATAGTTAAATAAAAAGCCGTTGAGCCCAATAAGTTAAGCCCATTAAGATAGATAAGTAGATTAAAGTGGACCAAAGGCCACTAAACATTTAGCTACTATAAATATCAACTCCTAAAGTCAAAATGAATATGTAAAATCATTTATTAAAAATCTCGAGCTTTAACTCTATATAAACACATTTCAAAATAAAACTCTCTCAAATTAGCTGACTTTCGAAAAAAAATCAAATGTGACCAGTTCAGTTTCATTTCAATAAAGCCAAGATTGAATTGGTTATTTAACCTATCGGCTCAAGGTTCTTTTCTAAAAAAAACTTATTTTTTCTATTATAAAATTTATTTGATAAAAGTAAGTTTGATTAAAAAAAATTATTTTTAGGTGAAATTTTGAATTGGATTGCTCTTTATTTGTACCAAAAAAAATTTCAATTAAAGTTTGTTTGATAAAAAATATGTGATTTTATGTAAAAAAAAAAAAACTAAATTAGATTATTTGTTTTTTGTACCATTCAATAAAAAAAGTTAATTTGATAACAAATTTCAATTGGACAAATGTTTGGTAACTATCAATTATAAATTATAATTCACCTATAAATTCAAAACTATCAAGTAGAAATTAGAAGTTGAACATAAAATGCTAAATTAAAATTTGAAATTTAGAATAAATTTGTATATTACAAGGACAAACTATGTAAAATAATAAAAATAATTTTTATTTTAGACACATAACAATTTTAAAGATAAAATTTTTATTGGCCAACATATGCATGTACTACTGCCACGGGAATATGAATATATAATTTAACCCTTTGGTCTGCAATTTAAATTAAAACTTTTATTTACTTATCAATGCACCTATATATATTTAATTAATTAATTGAAAGAAAAATTTTAATTTTCTTTTTATATCACATTTTTTCCTCTTTAAATCATAATCATCTATTTTTTATATGTGACATCTATTAATTCATTTAATAAATAAATTATCCACTTATACAATTTGAGTTTAGAAAAACTATCTATTTTTGCTCTTTGTATCATAATTATTTATTTTTTATGTATCATATATTAATATCTATACTATTTGTAAATCATAGTACTTTTAAGTTTTAATAACTATTTTGATATATTTTGCAATAAGATGATAAAATTAATTTTATTTTAAAAAATAATGACAATATAGTTTTACATTCTCGTCTCCCTTCTCTAATTTTATTTTATTTTTTTCCCAGTTATTTCATCCCATCAAAAACTTTACCTTTTATTTATCCCAAAAAATTAAAAACACATTAACGTTTATATTGTTTCAAAAATTACATTTATTTATCTTAGATAATATATTTAAAAAATTTAATAAAAAATGAAATTTACAAAAATTTACTAGCACATAAATCTTTATAAAAGCTATTCCATACTTAATTGTAGACAATTGAACAATAATATTTAAAAATAATAATAATAAAGTATCAAATCAATTTTCAGTTTAGTTAAACCAGTTGAAAACCAAAAAATTGATTTTCAATTTGGTTAACCGAACTAAACTGATTTTTTTTTGGTTCACCAAGTGAAAATATCGAACCAAATCAAAAATATTTTTTTTTTTGAATATAAAACTTAAGACTGAATCAAACCTACTTTAGTTCGGTTTGGTTCAATTCAATTTTTTCAGTTTTACATCAATTCAATTAATTTTCTTTTTTTTTTTTTTGCATATCCCTACCTGCAATATCAAATATATACCAACTATGGTAAAGAAAATTTTAATTTTCAAAATCAAATTTATTAAAATAGAAAACTAAGGCTTTTTAAAAGTTATGAATAATTTTTCTAAAATTTTTCACTACATAAACAATATCATAATAAATTATAATAAAAAATTAATCTCTTAATTGAGCAACATTTTATAGTCTTGAAGGTCTAAATGGAATTATTCTTGGTCAATCAGGTCAATGTGAGGCACTAAATAATTGGGGGCTAATTGGCAGATGGCTAAAATTCTAGAGGACCAAATTGGAAGTAGAGAAGAAACTTTTGGGGTCAATCTGAAATCCCAAAAAAAGTTTCCTTAAATATCTAAACCTCTTCTCAGTCCTTAAATCTCCACAGGCAGCCCATTGTCCTTCTCTTTAGTGACTTTCTTCCGATGCCAGCCAAACATTAAACCAAACCAACCATCAACTTCCCCTAGAGTTAAGGAGCAAATGATACCAAACTTGAAGCAAAACCACAGGTGAATCGCCAAGAATTGAGCTCCGGGTAGAGCTTCATAGTAGAGGTGGTAGGTGAGTTGGCTTCGACGACTGAAGTTTGGATTTGAGTTTTAGGTTTTGTTGGGCTTAGCTTGGGACTCATGTAGATGTTTTCAATTTCAAAGATAGGCCATCGAAGCGAGCAAAATTGAGGCGGAGAGACGCAGTGGCGCATGATGGAGTTATGGCATTTTTCATCAAATTGAGCGACCAAACGACAACGGATTGAAAAATTGGGGTGGGGTTTTTGATCAGTGCAACAAAAGGCATTTTTTGGTGTTGTCACGACCTAATTCCAACGGCGTGGCGACAGTTCTAAGACTATTTTCTCACCATGTTATAGTGATCGTGCATGTGAAGTTGGTTTTATATTGATCATATTCCAATAACAAGATTTGGTATATATAAGTTGGAAATGGAATTTGATATATATATATATATATATATTAATGTTGTTTAAGATTTTGTTATGAACAATTTTTATATTTTGGAGTACAAATGAAGAAGATGGTATGGAAAACATATATTGAAATTTAGAAAATGACATGCATGAATTTATAGATAAGCCTAGTGGACCCGAGTTTTGTTATATTATATGATAACATTGGTTAATTAAATTAATGAGATGATTAAGGCCCTAATTCTATGTGATTGAGACTTAACAAAATTGGAATATGAATGATAGTTGAACTATTATTATCAACTTTGTGCAACGTTGCGAGGTTAATTGTATAATTTATGGACTGATTATACCCTTTTTACCAGGACAAATATGGACATCATAAATATTATGGTATTAATAGTGTAATTAGCATATTCCCTATCGATAATGTCGAAGTGAACCCTAAAATACTGTATTAGTTGAATAATTATCAATCGTAGAGTGCTATCCGCATTGTTGTGATTACAAGGTCAAAACAAGGATTTTGACAGTAAACCTACTCTTTTAGATAGATGACAAGGAAGTAAGTCCTGCAGACCAATAGACGGTGATAGCATTTCTAAGGCTATTGAGTTGAGGGTCTACTAATTTGGTATTTGACTTATATAAGCATATCTATTGATCATTTTGTAAACCCCTGTAAGGGTTAAGCTTGTCTTTGCTCTAGGAAATAATTTATTCTTGATTATTGAATTCTATGACTCATTTGAACTCTTTATTATCATATGTTAAATGACTCATACACCTCTGTGGGGGTTTGCTTCCTTGATTGTGCTTCAATTAAGTTGAACGTTCCCGTTGTGGTGCCAAGAACTTTTGCTGTCTTATCTGATATCAATCAATTTGAATTTATTTTGCTTATTGCATGCTTGGCCTTGTTGGTTTCTATGACTTTATTTCGTATATCATTGATTCCCCTTGTCAGCATATTTGAATCCATTTTGTGTATTACATGCTTGGTCTTGTTGATAGTTGTTTATCTTTTGTTCGTCATATATAGGAATAATTAATGGGATATTAATCCCTATTGTGTGCATGAGATAAACCTAAACCCAAAACTTTTGATTAAATAACGAGATATTAATTTGTGCCGTGTGCATGGGATAAGTTGTAAGTTTAGAACCCTCAAAATAATGAGATGTTAATCTTTTATGTGTGTTTGGATAAACCGTAAGCCCGAAACCCTCAAAATAACGGGACGTTAATCCGTGCTGTGTGTCAAGATAAGTTGTACGCCTAGAACCCTCAAAATAACAGGATGTTAATCCCTATTGCGTGTTGGGATAAGCTGTAAGCCTGAAACCCTCACAATAATTAGACGTTAATCCCTGTTGTATGCTTGGGATAAGTCGTATGCCCGTAAGAGGAATAAGGAAAATCTTATATGCATGTTATGCTTGCATTATTTGAATTGCATATTATACTTGCGTTTGCTTGCTTCTATTTGTACCCTAATCAAGGAGAAATAAGGATAGTGTAGTTTTCCTGGCTAGATCAGGCTAATGTTCGGGCCGAACGAGCCACAACAATTCCTCCCAAATTGAACTGATTGAGACGACCCAAGCCGTTCAAGCCGACGGTAACCACTCCCAAACTAGTACCTACTCATAGCCTAGAATCTGATAATATCTATGTTCTAGCATATTTGTGTTTTTCTTGCATTATCATGCCAATTAATATTCTATTAAATTACTCTTCATTTGACAAATTCATTTGTTTGTTTGTACTATCCCTCATTGAGTCCTTATGACTCACCCTTCTATGTTATTCTTGATTTCCGAGATAGGAGAAAAAGAAAGGCATGACTTATAGCTTGGATTGGAGAATCTATTTTGTAATGGATTAGATGATTATAAGTGTTTATAGTTTCACTTGATCCTTATATTTTGACTTAGAGATATTTAATATGTTAAGTTTGAATTCAAGAATCTGTGGCATGCATATACTATGTTGGATGATATTAGACGACTTATGGCTTGTATATGGTACTTTTGTGGTAATCTGTTTAAGTTGGAGCGTGCTGCTATTTTTAATGAATTTGAAAATTCTCTTATGGGCCTATTGACTATTTTATGGGTTATGATTTAAGATTGAATCAAAGTGGCATCTCAACTTAGGGGTTATCGTGAGTAGGACGCTACAATCAACATTTATATTATTTCAAAAATTACATTTATTTATCTTATATAATAGATTTTAAAATTTAATAAAAAATATAAAATTTATGAAAATTTACTAGCACATAAATCATAATGAAAGCTATTTCATACTTAATTGTAGACACTTGAACAACAAAATTTAAAAAATAATAATAAAGTACCAAACCAATTTTCAATTCAGTTAAACCAATTGAAAACCAAAAGACTAATTTTCGATTTGGTTAACTGAATCAAATCAATTTTTTTTGGGTTTTCTGTTCACCAAGTAAAAAAATCAAATCGAGTCAAAAATTAATTTTTTTTTAAATATAAAAATAAAAACCAAACCAAACCTACTTTAGTTCAATTTGGTTTGATTCAATTTTTTTAATTTTTTAATTTTCGATTGATTCGGTTAATTTTTATTTTTTAAATACCCCTACAAGCAATATCAAATATATAAACTGTGGTAAAGAAAATTTTAATTTTTAAAATCAAATTTCTTAAATTGGAAAACTAAGGCTTTTTAAAAGTTATGAACAATTTTTCTAAAATTTTTCACTACATAAACAATATCATAATAAATTATAATAAAAATTAATTTCTTAACACTCAAAACTTATTTGTCCTAATTCATTTCATAATCAAGGACGGATGTAGGAGGCAAGGAGCGTCTCTTGTCTCACAGCTTTATATATGTATATATATATATATATATTAAATATCTACTTATTTTAAATATATTAAATCTCTACTTATTTTAATTTTATAAAGTCCAAACAAATTCTTACATTCATATTTAAAATCAAATAACTAAATAACGAGATTTAGGTTAATTAGATCCATTAAGATACTTTTACTGTATTTATTTGAAAACATGCTTATCTAGTTTAAGTAGAAAGTTTTATAAGAAATTGCAAAACAACTAAAATCTCTATTTTTTTAGCTTAACAAGCTTGAGACACAAAGATAAACGTAAATGAATATCTTAAAAGGTACTGTTGAATTTTCTATAACATGTGGTTTGTTCATTCTTTATATATATATATATATATATATATATCCATTTTAATTAGAATAATATATAATACTAGCTTTGTTCTTAATTTGATAATACATTTTGGATGTTTGATTGTATGCATTATAGAATATATGTTATTAACTTGTTGCGTCCTTCAATTGAAAGTAAGCCAAATTCTGTGTGCTTTTAGGTTGTGGAAAGATGAGATTTACGATTAAATTTTTGAATTATCAAATTTATATTTAATTTATTTATATGAATACTGATAAGAATTTTAACATTGAGAAAAATATTGTTAAAGTTTTAAACATTAATGCAATCATTGATGAATTGTATGATATGAAAGCGCATCATACTTAACTTCAATTAAAATATTTATTCCAAATTTGTAAATTATGCTATTTGTATTTAAATTTTCATGTTTTGCCTCTCCTCGGGCGCTTGCGTTACTGGTTTTGTCTTTGCCTAAGATATAAGATAAAGGAAATAAGTTTTGTATATATTATTTATACATAAAATGGGGGGATGAACTAAAATTTGAAGGAAATCCATAAAAAGAATGGAGGGAATTAGATTTTTTTGGAAGGAAACTATATGAGACTGTTAATGGGACTAGTAATCAATAAGATTGTTATTATTTCGATGGAATCAAATTTTGGAGAGAACAAAATGTTAGAGCGGATTAAATTACATTTTATTGAAATTGGTCGCCAAATATATAGATAGATAGATAAAAGAAAAAATGGTTACTATTATTGTATGGAGTCAATTTTTGGCCTCTAAAAATTTCTGGTGTTAAACTGTTAATGAAAGTTCATTCGTATGTAAATTTGGCAAGCAGCAAAGCTGGTGCAATTTCTAAATTTTTTGAGGAAACCAAGGCTTCATTAACTTACTAAAAATTTGGTGAAGCCCATATCTTAAAACCAATGCTTTAAATGATTTGAAGTCCAATTCAGGGATTCACTAAAACATTAGTTAAGCTCAAATTTTAAAAATAAATCGATGAGAAGCCCACATAAATTATTGTCTAAGTTTCGTCCAATCTTCAATTCATGAAGATTGATGCAGCACAACTGTCAAAGGAAGCTCGCTTCACAACTGAAAACAATGGCGAATAAGTTTAGGAGACAGGAAGTACAGACAAATTTTATAGAACAAGTTTTTTGGGGTGGAGAGGGTGACACTAAATTCAAAATAAGCACCAGAATGTCATGCAAATTTCAAGGAAAACCCCCGGCGCAACAAAAAAACAAACGAGGGGTTGTCTACGATTCACGCCACTTTATTTTGGTATGATAATAGGACAAACAATCTCATCCATTCAAAAAGAATCTTTCAAATCAATCTGTTTTTCTAGAAAAACACTTGATTTTCTTAAAAAAGCACTCAATTGGAGCACAAAAACTTAAATACTATTGATTTATGGTGGACAAAAGATAGAATGACTAAAGTATTTTTAACTAATAAATAGATAATATAATTAATATTATTTTATATATTAACTACCCTTAATTAAGTCACACAAAATATAATGAGTAAATTATTTTTAACAAATAAATAAATAATATGATCTATATTATTTTACTTACTTAGATTAAAAATTGAATACTAATTGAATTCATCTATAACTTTCATAACGTTCAACAAACTCTTTTTCTTAATTCTTTCCTTTTTATTTCGAATTTTGTTTTCTCTATTTTTAATTTTTTCATTCTTTTGTTTCTTAAATTTTTTTATTTCTCTTTCCATGATTTTTTGTTTGGTTTTTCAAGAGTATGTTTTCAATATATTTGTAAATACTCAATTTCATATTTCTACAAAATAATAGGATGAAATTGTGACACCCCACTTAGGGTAACCCCAAGTTGAGATATCAAAACGATTCAATCTTATATGTAAACCTGTAACGCAAATAATAGACCCAAAAATTTCTTTTGAACATTATTACAAGGTAAACAACGGAATTCACATCTTAATTGATACCACTAACAGCAGCAATTCTTATCCAAGGTCTACTCTTAAAGATCAACAAGCATATGTGCAGTCCCCAAAGTGCTCATAGAAACTCTGACATATAACAACATCTCTAAGTCCCATAAATACATTCTAGGTCCATATTTACATTATCATAGCTAAACTATTGCAAAACAGAGTTTCTCTACCTGTCAAGTCAGAACTTTCATGCCTATTCAGTCTTATCTACAAGATTTAGGGGAAACGGGAGTAAGTCTAATAGACTTAGTGAGGGATATGCGGTTAAGCAGTAACAGGAATCTATCAAGGAAAGAAAATATCTTAATAGATTTAAAATCATCAAATAGTACAAGTGCAGTTACGGTTCAAACAATTACGATAATAGCAACAGGAACTCTCCTGCCTTGATGCTCCAAGAGTAGTTACAAACAACCAAGAATGAGTACAACAATCAATCCCTTACAGTATATGCATTCTAGTAGAACAAGTAAGACATGCATACATTCACTTTATACCATTCAATAGGTACTCCCAAGCATGATAGCTGGGCATACAGTTAGTGTGCCTATACAGACTGTATGGCACACTACGATGCCCAGGGAAAAAACCCTAGCGCATCACCAATACCTATGAGGAAATCCTCAACGTATCGTGGACACCTAGACAGACTGCAAGGTATGTCCCATGTATCCCAGCATTCTACATAAGGTCGGCACTCAACCCAAGTACTATCTCCAAGCAAGTATGACAAGTGCAACAAGTACGACAAGCACAAATCAAGCAATTGAACATGTTGACAAGGCATCTAAAAATAGAAAAATACCAAGAATCGAGCATAACAAGTAACAATCAGGATAGATAGGAGTTCTGGGTACCTGAACCATCAAGAACGACTCAATAAAGCAACATAATCAAACAAATCGAGTACAATCAAGTGTACAGTTATACAAATCTCAAGCAAACGAGCAAGAACAATCAATCAAGTTATGAGTAGGTACAGTTAAGCATATTAACCCTCACAGGGGTTATACCACAAGAACAATATAGGTAACAAGGCCAAACGACAGACCCTCACAGGGGTACAATCACTTATGAGTAAACTTAATAAAGTAATAGCCTAAAGTGGAAGACCCTCATCTTTGTCAGCTTCGGAAAATGCAGTCAAAGGTTGCAATCACTAATCCTCCAATTCCACCTCTTCACCACCTAACCAAGATAGCATAATTATAGTCAAAACCCACATTTGACTTTTTAAGACATCATTATCATGCTTATTATAATTTAAGATCCCCAATTAACCTATTAACACGATAATTTAAAGCTCAATGATTTTATTATCTCGGCAAAATAGCCAATAACATTAGTGTCTCCTAAGTGCATTTCAATTTCCACATCTGTTTCATATATCAAAAAATGCTAGCCCACTTTTATACTATTTCATCATTTTAACCAATATCTCACTAATTACATAATTTCAAGATTAACCTCATTTACAAATCAAGGGCATCATAATCCTAAGCAATACACATATATTAATTCCTAATCATTTTCCAATTCAATTATCATTTAACTTATAATATAGCCCTCAATACCATAATTAACGTCTAATTTTGGCATTTTTTGTTAGTCTGGGTCCACAATTCTCATTTTGAATTCCTAGCGAAGGGATCAATAAACTTATAGATATCATTCTATATCCTATTCTTAGCAAGGTACAAGACTATAAAAGCAAAGTACAACATATATGGCACATGCATATATAACATGATATAATTAGCAAAATATCCAAGTTCGCTAGCAAAAGTCTAAAACCACAAATCAATAGCACTAGGGTGATCGTTGCGTCGAGGAAAGGGTACTAACTCTCTGTTGCCATTGCTAAAAAACTGACAACCATTGTAGAATTGCTTTTCTTGACAAGAGCTATCCAATTCCGCCTTTAGCTTTAAGTTTCGAGGTTTGTAGCTACCAGAATAAGCCTCAACAACCAAGAATTTCACTCCCACCACCAAGCTCCGATCACTGCCTTCCCTTCTCTGCCATTGTGGAAAATCCCATGCAAGACCACCACTAAGTTCTCTAAGCTAAGAGCTCTCTAATTGTTTGCCTAGAATCCCATTTTGTCCACTCAATCACTAGCTACCGTGAAACCTATAAGGTAGGTTTTCTTCCACCTTCTTGCCACCGGTGGTTTCAGCCCGAACAACTATGCATGTGTGTGTAGCTGTGGCCAAAGGGTAAGGGTAGTTGTTTAAATGAAGTGGCGAGGTGTGAGTTGTTTGCATGAGAAGATCGCCAGGGAAGGTGGTGAATGCAGGTAGAAGGAAAAAAAATGAAGAAAAAAGGGAATAGTGATGAAATGAAAATTCTACCAAGTTATGAAATCTAATTTTTGAGATTTACAATTCAATCCCTAAAGTTTATGAAATCATGCAATTAGGTCCTGGAGTTTAGGAAAATTATATGGAACCCCTTAGTTGACTTTGGTCATTCTATGCAAGCCCAAGTATTCCAAAATGTGTGTAAACAACTTCTCAAGATTTGTATTTCGGCCCAATAATTTTCAAGTTTATAGAAATTATAATTTTAATCACAAAACTTTTTAAAATAATTAATAAAATAAAATTCGTGAAAGTTTCAAATAATGGCAAAATTATAAATATAATCAAAAAAATTCTAGGGGTATAACAGACTCCCCCCCTAAAAGAATCTGGTCCCCAGATTCCCACCTGAAACTTGGAAGAGTTCAGGATATTGTTGGTGCATGGGATCTTCTCTCTCCCATGTTGCTTCTTCGACATTATGGTTGCATCACAACACTTTTACCTGGGGAATCTTCTAACTTTAGAGTTCTCAAATTTGCAAATCTAAGATACATTCGGGCTACTCTTCATAAGTCCAGTCACTTTTCAATTGCATGTAGTCAGGAGATATAATGAGAGAAGGGTCAGGATAGTACTTCTAAAGCTGCAACACATAGAAGACATCATGTATTCCCTTCAAACCTTAAGGTAACCTGAGACGATACGCGACTGGTCTTATTCTTTCACAGATCTCGTAAGGTCCAACATACCTTAGGTTAAGTTTTCCACCTTTACCAATTCTTCTGACTCCTTTTCTTGGGAAAAATTTCAGGAATACTTGATCTACGACTTTAAATTCCAGATATTTCCTTTGAGTGTCTACATAACTCTTTTGTTTATCCTGGGCCACTCTCATTTTTTGTTTAATCACCTACACCTTCTCAATTATCTCTTGTATCAACTCAAATCACATAGTATTCAGAGATTGATCAGTACTGCCCTTGTGTTCCTCTAGATCACAATGTATTAGAGATCGACATTTTCTACCATATAGAGCCTCAAACAGTGTAATTTGAATGGTTGATTGATAGTTGTTATTATATGTAAATTCGATCAGGAGTAGATGTCACATCTAGTTTTTTCCAAAGTCTAGTACACAAGCCCTCAACATGTCCTCCAAAATTTGAATAACTCATTCTGATTACCCGTTTGTTTGAGGATGTGCAGTAGAACTAAACTTAAGTTTTGTTCCCAAATGTTCTTGTAAACTCTTCTAGAGCCTCGATGTAAATTTTGGATCTCAATCCAATACAATGATAGGCGGCACTTCGTGTAGTCAAACAATTTTCTTAATATACAGCTTTGCTAGTTTTTCCACCCGGTAGTGTGTTCCCACTAGCAAGAAGTGAGCTTATTTAGTTAAGTAGTCTACTACAACCCAGACATTGTTTATCCTCTTTGCATAGTTAGCAGCCCAGTTATAAAGTCTATAGTGACTTGTTCCCATTTCTAGTTAGGAATTGAGAATGGTTGCAGCAACCCTGAGGGTTGTTGGTGTTCTGCCTTCGCTAGTTGACAAGTCAGGTACTTCTATACAAAATTTGCTATTTCTCTTTTCATAACTTCCCACAAAAGCTATCTTTTTACATCTTGATTCATTTTAACTCCTCCAGGATGTATCGTATACCTCATTTTATGTGTTTCCTTCAACGATCTTTCTTTAATTTCTTTCGATACGCAAATCCTCTTCTAGAATCGGAGGGTACCTTGATCATCAACATTGAACTCAGACCTTTCAGCACTCTTGACACTCTTTTCATTTCAGTATTCATTTATCTCCAGCGTGAGCTCATTAAATTTTACCGTACAGTTTTAGCTATTTTTTTTATCCCGACAACCTAAGCATGTTGCTTAAATTTTAGTATAAAACCTAACGTTTTACCTTCGAATGATTTTATTGCTTGTAAATGAGTCAACCCAACTTTTCAACTTAAGGCATCGACCACCATATTTGCTTTGCCTAGGTGGTAGGTGATGGAGAAATTGTAGTCTCCTAAGAACTCCATCCATTGACGTTGCCTCATGTTTAGGTCCTTTTGTGACTGCAAGTACTTATGGCTTTTATGGTTAGTATACCCCTCAAAAGTAGCACCATAGAGGTAATGCCTCATTTCAACAGTGCAAATATGACTGCAGCTAGCTCAAGGTTATGTTAGGTAATTTTTCTCTTGGGGTTTTAATTTTCTAGAGGCATAGGCGATAACATACCTCTTCTGCATCAACAAATATCCCAACCCCTTATTAGAAGCATCTGCATACACCACAAAGCATTCTATGCCATCCAAAAGAGCTAGGACTAGGGCTATAGTTAACTATTATTTTAACTCTAGAAAGTTCCTTTTGCAATCATCATTCCAGTCAAAGGGCTAATCCATTTATGTCAACTTAGTTAATGAGCCAGCTATTTTAGAAAAATCTTAGATAAATATTCGGTAATAGCCAGCTAATCCCGAGAAACTTCTGACCTCTGTAACATTCCTAGGGCATTTTCAGTTGACTATTGCTTTCACCTTGGAGGGGTCAACTTCGATCCCATTCTGAGTGATGACATACCCCAAAAAGGTTATTCTCTCCATCCAAAATTTGCAATTGATAAATAGCTGATGTTCCTTCAAAGTCATGAAGACAATGTGCAAGTGCTTTGCATGTTCTTTTTTGGTCCTGGAGAACACTAGAAAGTCATCAATGAAGATGACTATGAACTGATCTAAATACGATTTGAAAACATTGTACATCGAGTCCATGAAGGCTACCGGCACATTGGTCAACCCGAAAGGCATCACCACAAATCCAAAATGACCATATCAAGAATAGAAAATAGTCTTAGGAGTATCTTTCTCTTTGATCTTCAGTTGATAGTACCTTATCTTATATCTAATTTTGAGAAGATCCTCGACCTTTGTAGCAGATCGAACAATTTTTCCACATGGGGTAAAGGGTATCTCTTCTTAACAATGACTTTATTTAATTCCCAATAATCGATGTACATCCTTGGGGTACTATCCTTCTTTTTGACAAACAATACTGGGGCTTCCCACGAAGAGGTGCTCGGCCTAATGAATTCTTTTGCCAATAGTTCTTGAAGTTAATTCTTCAACTCTCTAAGTTCGGCTAGGCCATTCGATAAGGGGTCTTTGAAAATGGTATAGCTCTCAGTCAGGTATGGATGACTAATTCGATTTCTCTATTTAGGGACAATGAATTCAATTCATTAGGAAATACTTATGGGTATTCGGCTACCACTTCCACATTCTCCAACTTCATAGTGTCTCATAGTTTATTAATGAGGTACGCCAAGAATCCTTGGCCACCGTCTCTCAAAATTTGTCTAGCCTCCATTGTCAAGATGATCAATATTGGGGATGCATTATTAGCTGTGTGGCATGTTGATATTAACATCTCCCAACCAAGGTAATGCACTTGGGAAACAATTTACCTATTCTTGGTGACAATATAACCAATCTGTTACTAGTATCACATCATACCCTATATGGGCATTTGTATGAGATTGGTGGAATACACTCGATCTCCAGCCATAATCGAGCAATCTCAATACATAAATCCATTACTAACCCTTCACTTAAAGGCGTACTAACCTCTATTTGATAGGTCATGGTTTTGGGTGACATATTTAGTTTAAGAGCTAATATATCAAATATAAATGAATGTGAGGCACCAGGGTCATACAACACTTTACTAGGAATATTAGAGATAGAAATTGTACCTTCCACCACGTCATTAAGGTTAGGGGCATCTTCGTCTATAAGAGCTTAAGCTCATGCTAGGATCTTCTGTTTCCCGCCAATTCCCATTACTTGTTTTTCTTTCCCCGTAAATAATGGAGCTCTTATTTTAGGGTAATTTTTCATGAAATATTGATCACTTCCACATTGCAAGCACTTGCCATATTCTTCGAGCATTTTTTCTCATCGTGGTTTGGTGCTCCGCAGTACCCATATTTTATTGGTGTCTTACCCTAATTTGATTTTGATATCTTATTAGCTTGAAGGTTTTGCTAGGAGATATATCCAGCTTGTAGTTTGGGCTATTTCATATTTGTGCCATTGTGCCCTCTTGGGTGCGGTCTCCCTTTTCAATTTATGTCCTTAATCTTATGAATCTCTTACAATTCTGTCTCCAGTTGTAAGGCCTTGCCATAGCTAAATTGAAATTCTATAATTCCTAAGTAGCCAAGCCTCTTCGTAACTCTAGTCGTAAGCTTTATATAAATCTCCTGGTCTATAGATTGTCATCTCTTTAGATGTATGGGACATACTGCACCAACTAGCTAAATGTGACTTCGCATTGGCTAATAGATTGATTCCTTTAAATCAAGTCCATAAATTCTCTCTCTCGCGCTTGGTTGGGCACCAAAGTCATATAATTGTCCTTGAATTCTTGAGTGAAATTATCCCAAGTTTGAGGAGTTCCTGCCTCTGTCCATTAACGCTCAACCATTCTCCACCAACTATTTGCAAGCCCTATCAAAAGAAACATAGCAAATCATACCCTCAATTCACCTGGATATCTTAAAGTTCTGAATATATTGTCTAAGTCTTTCAACCATTCTTTTGCTTTGCAATCACCTGGTTCTCGGTAGAATTTTGGGGGCTAAAATCATAAAAACTATTCCAAATACCGATCATCCATAACATGCAGTTTAGGCTCTACCAACTGGTTGATGAGCTGGTTGCCCACATCTTTATCTTTTATGATATACTGGCCCTGCCAGAGGATACTTATCCGATTGGTTCATTAAGGGAGTTTGAGAAACTTCATCATCGGATAGGTGATATGGATAAGTGGGTGCACTCCAACCAGGAGCATAAGGTGTATGAGCTCGTCATCCCAAGGGTCTTCTTCTCAGACCTGTCTTTGCAGGTGTAGAAGCATCACCACTACTCCTAGATGCCATTATTTCTCAATATTTCAACCCTGCAAACATAAACCACAAACCAAGCTTCAGCCAACACAACCTAACCCTTATTTGAGTAAGGAAAATATGAACAAAATAAGTTAAACACCCAAACTTAAATAGTTTAAGACTAACAAGGAAATTTATATATAGACATTATTGATAAAGGTTGTTAACATTAAGCTAATATCAATAGATAAAATCACATTCAAGTTCAAAGACTAAACTAGCCGACCACCCAGTTGAAGTAAATTTGGTGAGCAGTGAAAAAACAAAAATATATATATATATATATATGTATAACAGAAGAAATAAAGAAAAGGATAGTGTGGTATAGGCTACAAACTACTAGCTACTAATACTGCCAATCTATACACACAAAATTTGATAAGCATGCGATTGCCACATCACCTAGTTGGACTCATCGGCATATGTAACTGTAAGCGCAAATTTCTTTGTCTGTAATAAACAAAATTATAAGATAAAAAATATTGTACAAATAAAATAAAATTAAAATCTATTAATTGTGGATTCAATATCTAATATAATTCTCTGATTCTTTCTTTCCAAATATAATCTTGAAATTTGGTGAGCTCCACAATGAATGCCTTGCATACTGTGGATTTTCTTGAATTTGATTTGAAATAATGTTAATTCGAGGGCTTTGCACCTTAATCTTGAATCAAATGTCAAAAATACATGAGCTCCGTGAAGAATATCTTGAATATCGTGGATCTCCTTAAATTTAATTGAAGAAAAATAATGCCAATCTGAGGGCTTTACACTTTAATATTGAATCAAATGTCAAAATATATGAGCTTCATGAAGAACGCCTTAAACATTTTGGATCTTCTTGAATTTAATTAAGAGAATTGCTAGACTCCTTCATAGTTTCTCTCATCTGCTGAAATTTTTGTTGTATGTTGAATAAGCTTTGGTCACCCCCTTTATAGAGACGTTTGATAAGAGACTTATAGATTGACTTGAACTCTTTTGGCGATTATCTCTTCAATAAGATAATATCAAATATCAAGAGAAGTATCAAATATCTTTGATTTGATTGGTCCATAGGTACAGACACTCTATCTTTGACATTTGTCAATATTTAATTTGAGTTAAAATAAATACTAAATCATTAATTAAAATTAACTATTTATCTATTGAAATTAAATTTAATAAATTTCATGAAATAAATAGAAATTTTAAATTAATATCTAGCATATTATTTTACATGTGTCACTTTTCAATTGGCCTAAAATTAACATGTCTACAAATGCCCCTACTTCAAGACTTGGTGAAAGATGTGTCACTAATTCATGAAAGAGGCAAGGCTTGAAGTATTTGATGGTTTTCCCTTTTCTCTTCTTTTTTCGCATGCATCTTCAATAAGAACATCCTTGAAGCATTTCGCGAGCTATCATACCCAATGAAAAGGTCAAGTATAACATAATTCAAAGTAAATATCCTTTTGAGCAAGGTGTCTTGCACAAATTATACTCATGCGGGCTAAGAGTAACATGCAATTTAGGCCCATATGTTAAGGAGCATATTTGACTTGAATAGACATTTTATACTTATGTCAAGGAGTCCACTTAAATTTGGTTGACAATTTATACTCATGTCAGGAGTTTACTTGAGTTTGACTTAATAGATAGTTTACACTCTTATCAAGGAGTACTGGGGAGAATTTGAATATTTAGATAGTTTATGCTCATACCCAAGAACCTTATAGAAAGTTTAAGCTTATATCAAAGAGCACATATGGAGACTTTGAAATTTTAGATAGTTTATGCTTGTATCTAGGAGCATTTGGAATTTGAAGACTTGAGATTTGAACTTGAAGATTTAAATCTTTGATTTGGAACCTTGAAGACTTGAGTCTTGAATTTGGACATTTGGATACTTGAGTCTTGAATTTGAAAACTTGAGTTGTGGATTTAGAGATTTGTAAACTTGAGTTTTGAATTTGAAGACTTCGAAACTTGAGCCTTGATTTGAATACTTGAAAACTTGAAATATGATCTTGAATTTGAAGACTTGCTGACTCGAGTCTTTGATTTGGGAACTTAAAATTTGAGTCTTGACTTGAAGTATTGGAAACTTGAGTCGTGAATTTTAGAGACTTCAAAACTTGAGTTTGTATTTGAAAACTTGAGTTTAGATTTGGAGACTTGAAGATTTAAGTCTTGAATTTGAAGACTTAGAGACTTGAGTCATGGATTTAGAAACATGGAGACTTTAGAATTTTAGATAGTTTATGCTTTTATCTAGAAATATTATTGATAGTTTAGGCTCATATCAAGGAGCATATGAAATTTAAAAATGAAAATTAATTGCCCTCAATATCTTCATCATCATCGGCATCACTTGAATCTTCTTGTTCATCGAAATTCATGCTCATTTTAATATTATGTGCATGAGTTGCCAAATCTTCAAAGTATGTAGAAAAGACTCCAATGCATTCCCTAGATACACATCTCAATTGCTAAAGCCTCTGATAATTGATCTTTGCAGTTAAGACTCAAATTTCTCCAACGATTGATGTAGTCAATGACAGATTCTTTTTTCCATTGGCGAGAGTTGGTGAGTTCAATCGTGTTGATTGTCCTTCAAGTACTGTAGAAATAATTGAGGAACTCTTGTTCCAATTGCCCCTAACTATCAATGGAAAGTCAATGTACCAATCAAAAGCATTATCCTTTAATGATCGAATAAATTGCTTCATTAGATGATCTCCATGTGTCCCAACATTATTATAAGTTCAATGAAATGAGCCATATATTGATTTGGATTGCCCTTGCCATTAAATTGCTAAAACTTTGCGGGCTGGTAACCAATTGGCTTCTTCAAGTTGTTAATCCTTTGAGTATATGGCTTAGAGTAAATCATAGACAACTTAGAATGTCCATAAAGCTTGTATTTTATAGTCTCAATGATAAACTCCTTCAATGGATTAATGGGAATTAGTCTATTAGTGAAAACTTGTAGTCCTTTATTTGCGGTCTTTCCATTTTCCACGGACTGTTTCTTTTCGAATGTTTCGCCTTTGTCCTGAGCCTCAATTTGTTTCTCCACCATACAGCTAGCATCAAGAGTGTCCACTTTATTCATCAATTTGGAGATTTGAAAGTCTCGCTCTTGGATATGCTTTGTGAGTCCTTCAATAGCCTTAGTCAAATTTCCAATTTGTTCTTCCAATGTTGTAGCACTTGTCAATATCACCATCACCATGCTCAAGTAATTTGATATTGAGTGGGGAATGGATGATGCATATTCTTCTTTTGAGTCTCCACCATCTTTGTTAATATCAATAAAATGCAAAAACGGAAACACCTTTTCCACGGAAAACGAATGAGCCACCTCTAAAAATGATTGCAATTTCTTGGACATATTTATTGTGATGACGCCAACACTTTTTACTTCAGTACTTGAGGAATTTGAGGTAGTAATGTTTAGTCCTGCAGTCTTATTAACAACCATTTAATACTTCAATTTTGATGAAGGAAAGAGATGAGAGGTAGAGATTGTCCCATTGGGCGCGCCAAAATTTATAAGCGCAAATTTGTTTGTCTGCAATAAACAAAATTACAAGATAAGAAATATTATACAAATAAAATTAAATTAAAATCTATCAATTGTGGATTCAATTTCTAATATAATTCTCTAATTCTTTTCTTCCAAATATGATCTTGAAATTTGGTGAGCTCTGTGATGAATGCTTTGCATACTGTAGATCTCCTTAAATTTGATTTAAAATAACACTAATTCAATAGTTTTGCTCCTTAATCTTGAATCAAACACCAAAAATATATGAGCTCCACAAAGAATGCCTTAAACATCATGGATCACCTTAAATTTGCTTGAAGAAAAATAACACCAATTTGAGGGCTTCATACCTTAATCTCGAATCAAACGTCAAAATATATGAGATCTATGAAGAACACCTCAAACATCGTGGATCTCTTTGAATTTCATTGAGAGAATTGCTAGATTCCTTCAAAGTTTCTCTTGTCTGCTAGAATTTTTGTTGTATGTTGAATGAGCTTTGTTCACCTCCTTTATATAGGCACTTGATGAGAGAATTCTAGATTGACTTGAACTCCTTTGACAATTATCTCTTCAATAAGATAATATCAAATATCAAGAGACAGTATCAAATATCTTTAATTTGATTGGTCCATAAGTACAGACACTTCATCTTTGACACTTGTCAACATTTGATTTGAGTATAAAATTAATACTAAATTATTAATTAAAATTAACTATTATCTATTAGAATTAAATTTAATAAATTCCATGAAATAAATAAAATATTTGAATTAATATCTAGCATATTATTTTACACGTGATACTTTTCAATTGGTTAAAAATTAACATGTCCACAATAATGTCTAACTTAGAGTCTTTGATGTCATCCATTCCCTCTGGCCCTTCATCATTATTGTCCCTGATCTCCTCAGGCTTCTCAAGAACCTCTACAGCATCATTTGAGTCCTCATCGGGATCCTCCTCCATAAGGACTATTGCATGTGGCTCTACGGCCTTAGCTGGTCTCTCTTCAATATGCACACCCCACTAGTATCCCTAACCAAAGAAAGGGCGAACTCTCGAAAGCCCTACTTCGGTGT
This sequence comes from Jacaranda copaia, assembly GCA_014898725.1. NCBI lineage: Eukaryota > Viridiplantae > Streptophyta > Magnoliopsida > Lamiales > Bignoniaceae > Jacaranda > Jacaranda copaia. The sequence goes on along the minus strand of JACGDI010001136.1, from coordinate 716,435 downwards.
TGATGTTGATGTCTATTCCAATTACTTGATCTATAGCTTGGTGGTAGTGCGCCATCATCCTACTAATCTCTCTCATTATAGGGTGAGGCTCATTTGTTGTTCTCCTATACTTAGCATCTAGCGTCCAAAACATTTTCTCCATCTGGTTACATATCTCTCGGAGTTCTTCAATCTGGTTGGCAGCTATTCCAACCCAAACCTTTTTTCTCTTGACACTCTCCATCATCCTACCAAGCATGTTGTCTCTTACTCCAATTGATGACCTCCATCGGCTCATCTCTATTTTTAATTTGTAGGGTCTAGTACATATCATAGAGTTTCGCTTCTAGTCTTTAGCGCGTTTGGGAAAGGCATTCCTTATCCTCCTCAAGTGCTATAAGATTCTCCTTTAACTCTCCAATGTCATCCTTATTAGTAGGTTCTTTTTCTCTACTAGAGCTATTAGCCATCCTACAATAAAATCACAAAATTGATATCAAGTAATATAGTCCGTACTCATGCCTTAGGATCTTACCACATGCAAATGACCCTGGGTTACCCTAGCAGTCTTGTCATACCCTTAAGTGCACATTCAAGCTAACCCAAATAGAAGTCATTATGAGTTCTATAGCATGTTCAACACCTAGGTCATCTAAACTTGGGCTTTGATACAACTTGTGATACCCCACTTAGGGTAACCTTAAGTTGAGATATTAAAACGATTTAATCTTACATATAAACTAGTAATGCAAATAATAGACCCCAAAATTTCTTTCGAACATCATTACAAGATAAGTAGCAAAATTCACATCTTAATTGATACTACTAACAATAGCAATTCGTACCCAAGGTCTATTCTTAAAGATCAACAAGCATATGTACAGTCCTCAAAGTACTCATGGAAACTCTAACATATAACAACATCTCTAAGTCCCATAAATACATTCTAGGTCCATAGTTATATGATCATAGCTAAACTATTACAAAACGGAGCTTTTCTGTCTATTAGGTTAGAACTTTCATTCCTATTCAGTCTTATTTGCAAGATTTAGGGAAAATAGGAGTAAGTTCGATGGACTTAATGAGGGATATACGGTTAAGTAGTAATAGGAATCTGTCAAGGAAAGAGAACATCTTGATAAATTTAAAATCATCAAATAGTACAAGTGCAGTTACGATTCAAACAATTACGATAATAGTAACAAAAACTCTCTTGCCTTATTGCTCCAAGAGTAGTTAAAAACAAGCAAGAATGAGTACAACAATCAATCCCTTATAGTATATGCATTCCAATAGAACAAGTAAGACATGCATACATTCACCTTATACAATTCTAATAGGTAATCCTAAGCATGACAACTTGGCATATAGTTGGCGTGCCCATACGGACCATATGGTGCACTGCGATGCTTAAGAGAAAATCCTTAGCATATCGTGGATACCTAGGCAGACTGCAAGGTGTGTCTTATGTATCCCAACATTTTATGTAGGATTGGCACTTGACCCAAGTACTACCTCCAAGCAAGTACAACAAGTATGACAAGCATGAATCAAGCAATTGAACATGCCAATAAGGCATTTGACAACAGAATAATACTAAGAACCGAACATAACAAGTAACAATCGAGATAAATTGGAGTTCTGGGCACCAGAGCACTCAAGAATGACTTAACAGAATGATATAGTACTAACCCACATAGGGGTACATAATCAAACAAATCAAGTATGATCAAGTGTACAGTTAAGTACGAATCTCAAGCAAACAAGCAAGAAATATCAATCAGGTTACATGCAGACACAGTTAAGCACATTAATCCTCACAGGGGTTATACCATAAGAACAATAGAGGTAACGAAGCCAAACGGCAAACCCTCACAGGGTTATAACCACTTATGAGTAAGCTTAATAAAGTAATAGCCCAAAGTGGGAGACTCTCATCTTCGTTAGCTTAAGAAAATGCAGTCAAAGGTCGCAATCACTAATCCTCCGATTCCATCTCTTCGCCACCTAACCAAGATAGCATAATTATAGTCAAAACCCATATTTGACTTTTTAATGCATCATTGTAATGCTTATTATAATTCAAGATCATCAATTAACCTCTTAACACGATAATTTAAAGCTTAATGACTCTATCATCTTGGCAAAATAGCTAATAACATTAATGTCTCCCAAGTATGTTTCAATTTCCACATCTGTTTCATATATCAGAAAATACTAGCCTACTTTTATACCATTTCATCATTTTAACATAATATCTCGCTAATTGCATAATTTCAAGATTAATCTCATCTTATATACAAATCAAGGGCATCATAATCATAAGCAATACACATATATTAATTCCTAATCAATTTCTAATTCAATTGCCATTTAACTTATAATATAGCCCTCAATACCATAATTAAAGTCCAATTTTAACATTTTGCATAAGTCCGAGTCCACAATTCTCATTCCAAATTCCTAGCATAGGGATCACTAAACTTATATATATCATTTCATATCCTATTCTTAGCAAGGTACAAAACTATAAAAGGAAAGTACAACATATATAGCACAAGTATATATAACATGATACAATTAGAAAAATATTCAAGTTCACCACCGGGAATCCAAAACCACAAACCAATAGCACTAGGGTGATGATCATGTCGAGGAAAGGATATCGACTCATCGTCACCACCATCAAAAAACTAACAACCACTGCAGAATTGCTCCTCTCGACGAGAGCTATCCAATGTCGTCTTCGATTTCAAGTTTCAAGGTCTGTAGCTGTCAAAATGAGCCTCAACAACCAAGAATTTTACTCCTGCCACCAATCTCCAGTCAGTTCCTTCCCTTTGCCACCATCGTGGAAACTCCCATGCAAGACCACCACTAAGTTCTCCAGCTGAGGGCTCTCCAACCGTCCGCCCAGAATCCCATTTTGTTTACTCATTCACCGACTATCGTGAAACCCGTGAGGTAGGTTTTCTTCCACCTTCTCACCACTGGTGGTTTCAGCGCAAACAACTGTCCATGTGTGTATAGGTGTGGCCAGAGGGTGAGGGTAGGTGTTTAAACGAAGTGGCGAGGTATGAGTTGTTGCCTTGAGAAGATCGCTGGGAAAGGAGGTGAACACGGGTAGAAGGAAGAAAAGGAAGAAGCAAGGGAATATAGTGATGAAATGAAAATTCTGCCAAGTTACAAAATCTAATTTTTGAGATTTGCAATTCAGTCCTTAGAGTTTATGAAATCATGCAATTAAGTCCAGGAGTTTAGAAAAATTATATGGAACCCCTTAGTTGACTTTGGTCATTCCATGCAAGCCCAAATATTCTAAAATGTGTGCAAACAACTCCCTAAGATTTGCATTTTGGCCCTAACAATTTTCAAGTAGTATAAAATCAAGTCTATAGAAATTATAATTTTAAGCACAAAACTTTCTAAAATAATTAATAAAATAAAATTCATGAAAGTTTCAAATAATGGCAAGATTATAAATATAATCAAGAAAATTCTAGGGGTGTTACAGAAATATTTTGAAAATTGCGCTTAATTAATTTGGTTTCTTCTTTCTTCTTTTTCCTTTAAATATTTTTAGTATTTCAAAGAATAAAAATAAATTCAATATAATGAAACTAAAGAAAAAATAAGAATCAATAGAAGCATGGTTTGCAGGATAATCGTAGTCATTTTGCATATCTTTATATTTTAAAGTATTTCAAAAAAATTAATAAAAATTCTAAAAAAATATAAAAATATGTGCAAATATTTAGTAGGGTTTGTTTGTATTTTTAAAATAATTTTGAGCACTCTAAATCAACATAATGGATAAAATACGCTTAACATTTCATAAATGTTTTATTCAACTAATAAAATATGTAAATATTGAAAACCTATTATCAACATAATGAAATTAAAATTGATATAAGAAAAAATTACATGCAACATAATAAAAATTTATACAGAGGCCCATATTATAATTAAATTGTTAATGGAACTTTCATATATTAAAAATTAGAAAATATATCTAAAATTAAATTTAATTGAATAAAATTGAAAGATAAATTAAAATATCTAATGCAACTATAGTAATTTAATTTAATTTGGTTATCTATAAAAAAATAAATAAGTGAAATAACTTAATTAAACAAGCTAAAAATATTTTCATTTTATTCATTCCTTCCCCTTCCCTTCCATCCACTTATCTACCCATTATATCTTTAAAGTACTATTAATCAAATCTAATGATACAAAAATATTTTTAAACTATTTAATAACAATTTTCATACTATGAGGGTATAATTTGATATTATTTACCATAATAAATTTAGACATACTCTAATATTAATAACATTTCTTAACTATTGAATAAGTTTTTAAATTCAAACTTAAAAAAAAAAATATAACTAGATAATATAAATTTTAATTATTCTAAATCACTCAATGATATTAAAATAGTAAATATATTTAAAATAATTCAATTAAATTTAATTATTAATTAAGAAACAAAGTAAAAAAGATGGAAAAATCAAACTTCAAATCCATCATCTTAGATAATATAAGTTTTAATAATTTTAAAATAAATAATCAATATATTTAAAATAATTTTATTAAACTTATCACATTTATGTATTAATTGTTAGTCAAATAGTTAAAAAAAAGTCTAATATACCATTTTAAGAATATAATCTTAACTTACATTTAATTAAATTTGATTGAATATAAAAATTAAAAAAATTAAAAATAAAAAATCATTTCCCCACCAAACCCCAATCTCCCGCTCCCGCACTACCCAAACCCTCCACCCCACCCCATTGGTGGCCATGGCCGGCTGTTGTAGCCAGCAGCTGTGCCCGACCATGGCGAGCCTAGGTCAAGTGGCCAACCATGGCCTCGGTCGATGGGGTGGGTTGGATGAAGGTATATATAAATATATATTCTATTTATATGTATTTATATTTATATATACATATGGTATATATATTGTCAACGTGTATATATAATATGTATATATTCTTAATTTTTGGTTTTTATATTTGAGTCAAATATCTTGTGTTATTGTTACATTTAGTGTCTTTTTATTAAAAAAGGAAGAGGAAGAGTTTAAGAGAATAAAGTGTGAATTAATTTAATAAATTGATAGTAAAATATTCTATCATTTGTGTTATGAGAATGGAATCAGTAAATGTTGATAAATGGTACAAATTTAAAGATTTTGTTTCAATACTTGAGATATTTTATTTGATATCAAGCTAAAACAATTATCCTGTACTGTAAAGAATCCTAACAAACAAATAAACAGACAGACAGACAGACAAAATAGTTAAATAAAATCATCACCAACCAAAGAATCTGTAATGTTTAAAAAAAACTAAGAGAGGTGAGGATGGGAAATCATGCAGAAAAGATATGGAAATAACAAGAAGAAGAGGAGAGCCCAAAAAATATAAACTTCATTCCTCCTGCTCTTTTAAAAGAGTTTTACATTTTATAGCTGCAAATGGAAAATAACTGGAAATAAAATAAAACAAGCAAAACTGAAATCAACACGATCCTAGGAATTGCGACAATTTTGGTCGGCGCACAATGGCGCCAGTCTATGGAAGATGCTTCCGTTGGAATTTGGCCATTTCTAGCCGTTAGATTGCCTTCCAAGTGTGCGGTGGGGATTTCTTCATCACTTATCAACGCTTTTTTTTTATTTTATTTTATAAAACTGCCTGTGTCATGACGGGGGGTTTGGCAAGGACCCCTACGTGTATATTAAAGAAACGATAGTTACAGGATACACAAAAGGGAATTGTGAGGCAAGCAAAAAAGAAGGAGACCTAGCTCCTAAGGAACTATCCACAAATCGAGACTAACTAAGAAGGGCAACCAACAATTTTGTGCAAAGTCAAAATCAACATATGACACTCCCATTTTTTATGTGTTTGTAGCGAATGTACGGGATAGACCTCTCCTCTAATTCCAAAAGTTGTTTGGCCCTGGTGGGGAGGTTGTGTTTATGTCAAATAACCTCACCTTGCAATGAGACAGCCTGTCTGGCGAGGAAGTCAGCCACAGCATTCCCTTCACGGTATGTGTGCTCGAAAGAAACCGAAAGCTAATTTGAGAGGTTTCGAATGATACCGACCATATGAACAAAAGTCCAATGAAAGTTTTGAGCCTCACAAATAAGATGAATGACCGCCATAGCATCCAGCTGGACAATGACGTTAGAGAAGCCTCTCTCGGCGCTGAGTTCAAGACCTCTGGAAACAGCGAAGATATCAGCAAAAGTGTTAATTTTTTGACCTAACGGGTGACCAAATGCGAATATCACTTGGCCCGAGTCATCACGAAAGATTCTAGGAGCCCCCGCATCTCCTGGGTTACCAAAAGATTAGCCATCCGAGTTAAGTTTGAATCTGCCCCTTGGAGGTGTAAGCCATCGGACAATAATCGACTTCAATTGAGTTTTCTTTGTTCCCAACCACTTAGAGTGATCACTGAGATTTTGATCCCCACGCCAATGTTTGAAATTAAGAGGATTTGCCTTGGTAGCCACAAAGATATAATTAGTTACTCTCCATATCGCTCTTTGTGGAGGGGACGCAATAGCCTTGTGCTTTTTGTCATTCCGACCACACCAAATGAACCAGATGATAAGCAAGGGAATAATGATTCGGACGTGACTTTCACAGCTGGAAGAGGCCGAGCCAAACCATTTTTGAAGAAACAGCTGGATATCACTAGTATGGGCCAAGTTGAAGTTAAACATCCTAGCAAAGTGCTTCCAAACCTCCACGGCTACCGGGCACTCAATCAGCAGGTGCTCGAGACTTTCACAACTCGGGCAAAATTGACATTTAGAAGCCATGGAGAACCCCTTCTTTTGAAGTTTACTATCAACAGGGATAAGATTATTAAGAGCTCTCCAATAGAAAATAGAAATGGTGGGGGTTAGAATCTTATTCCAACAACGATATAACATACCATCCTGCGTGCTCGTTTGTCTAACATTATTCCAAGCCACCTTGGTGCTAAACAGGCCGTTGTTTGAGAGCATCCAGAAAGGAGTGTCCGAGTTACCGTGGAGGATGGGGATACAACAAACAAGGTCAACCAAATCAATCGGAAGAACATCCTCAAGTTTGGGCTTGCACCAAGTACCATTGCTCCAATATTTGCTCACGGGCTCAAAACAAGTGTAATTGACATTTAGGATTTTATTCAGCGGGCTTTCACCAAGCCAATTGTCATGCCAAAAGGAGATGTTTCCAGTGCCAAGACACCAAAAGATGTTGCGCTCAGCTTTAGCTTGGTTAGCGCACAGTCGTTTCCAGATAGGTGAGTGCTTGGGGGCTGTTTTAGGGATGGTTGGATGCCTTTTGCCATAATAATTGGTATGCATAAAATTAGCCCACAAGGAGGTACGAAGCCTAAGCCTCCACCAGAGTTTAATGGTGAATGCTTTCACAAGGTCGCCCAAACTGCGGATGTTTAGGCCTCCCTCCTCAAACGAAAAGCACATCCTGTCCCAAGACCACCAATGGCATTTCTTTCTGTCCTCCGTAGTGCCCCAATGATAACGATTAAACAATCTTTCAAACTTGATGATGACATTCTTAGGAGGACTCATCACCTGGAGAGTGTAGAGGGGGATTGAAAATAATGTGCTCTTGATAAGCGCCAGTCTACCGCCAATAAGAATTCTGGAATGCTCCCAGCCTAACAACCTTTTCTTTTCTTCATCTTTTCGAGGATGAAATCATACATGCTGGCTTTCTGATTACCCTTATACAGAGGGGCACCGAGATAAGTGAGTGGAAGGGAAGCCCGGGTGAAGCCCATGATCTCCATTATAAGTTCGCCAGACCTCGGGTCCCCCTTAGGCATGAGAAAGGAGCTCTTAGACGGATTGATCTTTTGCCCAGAAGTTTCTTCATACTTGTTAAGGAACCAAGATATAATTTATATGGATTCCTTATTCCCCTTAGTGAATATCATCAGGTCATCTGCATAAGCCAAGTGGGATATTTTGAAGTTTCTCCCCAACTCCAAATAAAGGAGAGGATGCCTTGAAAAGATAAGATCCAGCCCACGAGAAAGCAACTCAGTGAATATGATGAAAAGGCCTGGGGATAAGGGATCCCCGTGGCGCAACCCGCGGCTTGATTGGAAGAAACCTGCACCACGACCATTGACAAGCACAGAGAACCAATAGTTATTGATAATATTGCGAGTAAGAGAGATCCAAGGGGGAGGGAAACCAAACCGATTCAGAATCGCCAAGAGCACATCCCAATTCACCCTATCAAAGGCCTTTTACATATCAAGCTTCAAAATGACATTTTCTTTATCTTGAGCCATCCCGTGGATCACCTCTTGGGCAAGGAGGATGTTATCAAAACCAAATCTCCCTTTGACAAAAGCACTTTGGTTAGGAGAGATAATCTTAGCCAACCGGCGAGCCATCACCTTGGAAAGGATCTTGTTTGAGGTGTTACAAAGACTGATTGGGCGGAAATCCTTCCAAGAACTAGAGTTCTGCACTTTTGGGATAAGTGTAATAGAGGTGGCCGAGAAACCCCTCGGAATGTGAGTGCCTTGGAAGAAGTCCTGGACAACAGAAACAAGATCAACCTCAATGTAGTCCCAACAGACTTGAAAAAATTGAGCACTGAAACCGTCCGGGCCCGCGGTGCTGCCAGACAGAATGCTGAAAACAGTGGATTTTATCTCTTCAATCGAAGGTGGATTAGAGAGCATGATTCTATCTTCCTTGTCTAATAGACACGGAATGAAGTCCAGCAAGTCATTAGTCTGAACAATCTCTTCATTGGTGAGTAGTTGTTTAAAATAGATCGTCGCCGAAACTCTAATGTCTCCTCCTTGGTCAAAATCAAACCATTATCACAAATAGAGTTGATTCTCCCTTTCACGCGTCTTTTCTTGACAATCGCATGAAAAAAGCTAGTGTTCCTTTCCCCTTCGGTGAGCCATTTGCTCGCTGATTTCTGCTTCCAAAAATCTTCCTCCATAGCGAGAGCATTAGCCAACAAAGCATTCGATCTTTTGACAACAATAAGATTGTTTTCACTCGGTTCAGCATCAAAGTTAGCTTCCGCCTGAATCGCCCTATCTCTAGCTTCTTTAACCTTAGTGAAAATGTTGCCAAAAACCTCTTTATTCCACATCTTGAGGGTGTTCTTAAGGCGCACTAGCTTAAGGAAAACTCTGATCATGCCATGGCCATGAATGGGAGAATCCCAACATGATTTCAAAACCTGGAAGAAGCCTTTATGCCCAAGCCACATGTTCTGAAATCTGAAACTGGAAGGCAGAGAAGGTGATCCAAGACTCGAGAAAGAGGTAAGGAGCACATGATGATCGGAGAAATGTCTAGCAAGATGTCTGATACTGCAAAGAGCTTATCGATCCGAA
>JACGDI010001136.1:692306-704725 GCA_014898725.1 Jacaranda copaia | reverse complement strand
TTAAGTAAATATTATCTCTTGAGCACTTTATCGAGTTCATGACATTGCCCCCCGTTCAAAGGATTTGTCCCTAAGGATCAAAGCATGGGGAACTGACTTTAATGCTAGTGTTAGTGTTCTACGTTAGAGAAATAAATAAATTGTGGCCTCGATATATGATATTGAGTAATTCTTACCTCTTGTGCTAGCTTTTACGGTTGAGTTAGGCTCAATATCTATTTTTTAACATGGTACTAGAGCTACCATTTTCGATGTTGGATTACTCGGTGTTGTTGGGGCATTCATTTCATGCTATTTCAAACTCTAGATGGTCAATATTAGAACTACCATTTCGATGTTGGATTACCTAGTGTTGTTGGGCCACCAGTTTCATGTTATTCCACGCTTCAAATGTTTCTGGGTATGCGCAGAGTGTATTAGTATCTCCTATCGGACAAATAAATAAATTGTGATCAGTCTCTATATATAGTTTTGAACAATTCTCATCTTTTGAGCTAACTTTAGGCAGTGTTCTCAGAACTTGACCAGACTGGTGACCAGAGCCCAATCCGGTCCAGTTCAACCACAAAAACCAGTGACTGGTTCACTTTTTTTTAAAAAAAATTTAAAAATTAATTTTTTTGAAAAAAATGAAAAATGTAAAAAAACACATGAGTTGAAAGATGATGATTCAAAATTTTGGACATGTAATTTTTTGAAGTATAAATTTATTTTCTTGAAATTTAATAAAATGATATTTACATATGAATACTTATATTTAATTTTTTGTTTTATTTTGTTTAATTTCTCTTAAATTATGTTGAATATTCAGCGTAAAAAAATTTATTTGTACTCAGAGTTGAATCTTGAAATGAATTGTTACTTAAATTAATATGAAATATTATTTTTTATTTATTTATAGTTAATTAATTGTGAAATAATATTTTTTGTTTTCTAAAAAGCGTATTTAAAAATAAGTAAGTTAAAAAATTTTTAAATAATATTATTTTTATATTATTGAAAATTTTATTTTTTGTTAATATTAAAATATTATATATATTTATAAAATTAAATATAATTATTGTATCATACTGATTGAATCGTTGGTTGAATTGATCAAATCAATTAAATCAATAATTAATAATATTACCAATTCTTTGCTCAGTTCAATTTTAAAAATATTGTCTTTAGGGGTTGAGTTAGGCAAGGTACATTTGGTCGGGGAGAAAATTAAAAGCTATGCGAAGCCCTCCAATATCAGCTTCTCAGCATGAATCAGTTCCGGCAAAAGAAGTACTTTTAAGCGTAAGGTCAGGGGTTCTACACTTGCATCATAGAACCTTCTGAGTCATTGCTGAAGGGGAAGAACCTAAGAGCATCCTGGAATTGGTGAATGAAGATTGTAGATCGGACCTTTTTGATTGGAAACGTGTGACAAGCCTGTGACTGAGGGAGGGGGACGCTCTTGTTGGATTAAGCTTTTTGTTGCATGTCTTATGCCTAGAAGTTCTTTTGGTCCAAGAGGACTGTCTGGTACAAGGCATTTCCTTTTCTTTCTCAGTAGTTCCCATAATAAGTTGTCATCTTTCGCCTGATCTTTCTTCATGCCCAAAAAAACTTATTTTTTGTCGAGGTTTCATCCGATTATATGTTTTCCTTTGTCAAGCTTTCTTCCGATTTTACCTTTTTATTTTCCTCCCGTTCAGTGGTATCTTCTTTTAGCAATCCTAGGGATATCCTCCTTAGTGGCCTGGTCCAGAGTTGAATACGCCCAGTGGTCAAGTACCTGGGCCACTGCGACATCGTTTTGAGGTATGAGCCTTTTTCCTAAGATAGCTGCTGGATAAATCCTCAAATTATCTTCTTGTTCTGTGTCAAGGAGCTCCATGGATGGAGTGTGCTTGGGGCCAATTCGCTTTTTTAGCAAAGAAACGTGGAAGATAGGGTGAATCTGGCAACCTAAAGTTAACTTAAGTTTAAACAACTATTCTTATCTTCTGTATGATATTGTACGGCCTATAGTATTTAGGGGCCAACTTGAGTTTTTTGTGCAAGGATAGAGAGTTCTGCTTAAGGATAGAGAGTTCTGCATGTATGGATGCAACTTTAGGTAGACCTGCTATCCTTCCTTGAAGACCATATTTGTTCTATTTTTTTCAGCATATATCTTGATGTGGTTTTGAGAAAAAATGAGGTTTTCCTAAAGCAACTGTAGCATCTTCACTCTTTCCTCTATGAGTTCTGTAACTTCTGTATGTCATGTATGTGCAAATGGACCCAGTGGGATGTGTGTGGGGGGGTAGCCATAGAGGGCTTGGAATGGTGTAGCTTTTAAACTAGTGTGGAAATTGGTGTTGTACTAAAACTCTGCAAGGGGTATCCACTTGATCCAATGTTTAGGCTTTTGATGGGACATGCACCTAAGGTAGGATTCTAGGCACTGGTTGACTCTTTCTGACTGACCATCAGATTGAGGATGATATGCAGAGGACAAGTCCAATGAAGTGCTTAGCAACCTAAAAAGTGTTGTCCTAAATTGGCTAGTGAAAACCTTATCCCTGTCTAACACAATGCTGATTGGAAGCTCATGCAGCCTATGGATTTAATCTAAGAACAACTTTGCTACTGTTGCAATAGTGTATGGGTATGTGAGAGACAAAAAACGGGCATATTTAGTCAATCTGTCCACTACTACTAGTATGACACTTTTCCCTTCAGAGAGAGGCAACCCTTCTATAAAATCTCTGGTGATGCGTGACAATGCTTGAGCTGGCACAATTAATGGTTCCAGCAACTCCGGGTAAGTTATATGCTCATGTTTATTTCTCTAACAAGTATCACATTCCTTTACCCAATTGATCACATCATTTTTGAGTACAGGCCATAAGAATAGGGCCCTAACCCTCTGATAAGTCCCATTAATCCCTGAATGACCCCCCATAGATAAATCATGTGTAAACTGTATCACTCTCTTCCTTAGATCTCCTGTATCCCTAATGCATTTTGATGTCTAAGCAATCCAGAATGTAGGCTGTACACTGGGTAAGCTTGAGGATCTAGATTTTTGGCTTGAATAATGTCTCTGTAAAGTGAATTTGAGGTATAACTTCCCTGCACTTCCAAGACCCAATTAGGTATAGCTCTTGAAATTCCACAACACAGACAATCATTTTGTTCCCTCCTAGATAAAGAATCGGCCACCCTATTCTCTACCCCTTTTTTGCATTGCACTTCATAATCCAAGCCAAGCAACTGGGATACCCATTTCTGCTGTAGAATTGAGTCAATCCCTTACTCAAGAATGTGTTTGAGGCTCTCTTGGTCTGTTCTAATAACAAATTGGTGGCCTTGCAAATAGTATCTCTACTTGGTTATGACATCAACAAGCCAAAAACTCCTTTTCATATATTGACAAAGTTTATTTTTTATCCCTAGTGCCTTGCTGAGATCGGCTATAGGTCTCTATGATTGCATAAGAACAGCCCTAATTCCTTTATCACATGCATCAGTTTCAATGACAAAGGGCTGTGTAAAGTTTGGAAAAGCTAAGACAAGTGCAGTGGTTATAGCTCTTTTGAGGTTCCTAAAGGTTGTAGTTGCTTCTGGTCCCCATTTAAACCCCTCTTTTTTCAGTAGATTGGTCAATGGTTTACTTATCTACCTATAATTTTTGATGAACTTCCTGTGATATCCATTGAGTCCTAAAAAACCCCTCAAAGCTTTCACATTCTTAGGAATTGGCCAAGACAACATGCATTCAATCTTTTTTGGGTCGGTTGCCACCTCACTCTTAGATATAATGTGACCTAAATACTCAATTTGGGTCTGTATAAAGCTGCATTTGCTTCTTTTGGCATAAAGTTGTAGTTGCCTGAGTATTCACAAAACTGTTTCTAAGTGATGGTAGTCATCTTCTTGAGTTTGGCTATATACTAGAATGCCATCAAAGAAAACCAAAACAGTCTTTCTAAACTGTTCAGTAAACATTTGGTTCATGAAGGACTGGAAGGTTGAGGAAGCATTACACTATCCAAAGGGCATGACTAGAAATTCATAGTGGCTATTATGTGTGATGAAGCTAGTTTTGTAAATATCTTCTTTCTTCATCCTTATTTGGAAGTACCCTGATCTCAGATCAATCTTTGAAAAGTACCTAGCCCCATGCAATTCATTTAAAGGCTCATCAACCATAAGCATAGGAAAATTATGCTTTACAGTTAAGCTATTGAGGTACCTGTAGTCAATGCAAAGCCTCCAAGATCCATCCTTCTTCTTGACTAGTAAAACTGGTGAGGCAAAGGGACTTTGGCTGGGTCTTATAATCCCTCCGTCCGACATCCCTTCAACCAATTCTTCTATTTCAGCTTTCTGAGCATAAGGATATCTGTATGGTACTTGCTTCTTTGGGATTGAATAGGGTAGCAAAGTGATTTGGTGTTCTATGGCTCTTTCAGGTGGTAAAGAGGTGGGTTCTGTAAATACATCTTTATATGAATGAAGTAGACTGGATAGTTATTATCTGAGCTTTGGTTAGGTGTTGGTTCCATAGTTATGGAAAATAGTTGCCCAAAAATTCCCTTTACCGCTTTCTTAAACAACTTGCTCATAGCTCTAGCAGATATCATTTTTAGCTCAGCCTTATCTGTAATAGCCTTCATAGAGATCTTGCCATTTCTAGAAATTGTGAGCTTCATCTTCTGGTAGTCTACCTCTATTGGGCTATTAGCTCTCAACCAGGTACCTCCAAGGATCAAATCAGATTCAGGCAACCTCAAAATTCTAATGGGGTATGTGAACTTTTGTCCCTAAATGTTCCACGGAAAGTTTGGGCAAATAAGCTTGCTTGGGTCAATTGTCAAATTATGGTGAAATGGAAAATTTTTTTTCAAAATACTATGGTTTTGAAAAGTTTGTAAAATTATTGTAAGGCGTGGGTTATTTTGAAATATTTTTTTTTATTTCACTACAATTTGACAATTGATCCAAGCCTGTTCACCATCTGATTCCCATTGGCTATACTAACCATCATTGGTGTAGTGTACTCCATCTCACACCCTAGCTGTTGAGCAGTCCTTTCATCTATGAAGCAATGTGTATTTCCACGGTCTATAAAGATTTGTATTTCTTGTCTTCCACACCCACTTTTAGTTTAATGGTATTCATATCAGTATTCCCAGTCATAGCATTGAATGATATAGTCACATCATCTGTCAACACTCCGTCTCCAGATTCATCCCCTTTCCTACCTCTGCAATTGTAGGCATGTTCTTCCTCTTCAGACATCATAAGACATATTTACCTATTTTTACACCTATGCCTCAGTGTAAAGGTCTCATCACAATTATAACATAAGTTCTTCTCCCTTCTGGCTCTCATTTCTAACTGTTGCATCTGTTGAGCTATGTTCTGGAGTTGCTGTATGAGTTTTTGCGTATTTTCCAATGAAGACAGTGAATTTTGAAGCCCAATTTGTGTTTTGAGCACTCCTTCAAGTTGTTCTACAGCAGCTCTTAATGTCCTGTCTTCTATCAACAGAATCTGTCTCTTTTTCAAACTTTCTTGCACTACTTTGTATCGTGTATCTTCTGCCATGTTTGTAGGTAGAGCCATCCAAGTATCGAATGGCTCCGATTCCAAATTTAATGCTTAAAAAAGAAAAAACTAAGATATATAGGGGATGGGAAATCTGGGAGAAAAGATACAGACGCAAGAAGATGAGAACCCAGAAAATATAGACTTCATTCCTGTTAAAAGAGTTTTACATTTTATAGCTGCAAATGGAAAATAAGTAGAAATTAAATAAAACAAGCAAAATTGAAATACACAAGATTCTAGCAATTGCAACAATTTTGGTAGGAGCACAATGGCATTAGTCCGCGGGAGTGCTTCCGTTGGAATTTGGCCATTTCCAGCCGTTAGATTGCCTCCAAGTGTACGGTGGGGATTTCTTCATCGCTTGTCAACACGGTGCCGTTTTGCTCAACTCCCAACATCAGATCAGTTTGACAACTCCTCACTTTGACCAAATCTTGTCCCTTCATCTCACAAATTGTGCGGTCTATCTTCTGGCCTTTCTTCTCCATCCGACGGCTGAGCTGAAAATTAGGACACTTTGTCAAGTACATGACAGAATCTCGTTATCTGTGCTGTTTTCTTTGCATATATAATATTCTGTACAAGCGTGGTCCCTCGGAGTTGACTCTTTTATCTGTGCCTCCAACGGGCAGATTAAGTAGAAAATCCTAGTATAAAGAAGATAGCAATGGCGGCGGAAGGCAAGATGACATTGCCCAGAATAAAACTGGGTTCACAGGGCCTGGAAGTTTCGGCCCAGGGACTGGGCTGCATGAGCATGTCCGCAGCCTACGGCCTGCCCAAGCCCGAACCCGATATGATCAACCTCATCCACCACGCCGTCAACTCTGGCATCACGTTTCTTGACACATCCGACATATATGGCCCGCACACCAACGAAATCCTCCTCGGCAAGGTTCTCACTTCTCTAAAAACAGCATTGGTCCAGTGTTCTTGTCTTTTTCTTTTCTATTTTTAAGAGTAATAGGTACCAAAAAGAAGGAAAAACGTTAGATAATTGGCAGAGGTTTTATATGATTTTGTTTACTTTCACTGCAGCCCTTTTATGAAAAATTTTCTTTTCTGGGTGTAAACAGTGTTTTTCGTGTGTATGTGTGTGTTTTCATTCAAATTTACATATATTTATATGTAGTATGGGCTGATGTAATGTATTGAATTGAGGAAGCAAGTGAAATACCTTGTGTATGGTACAGCAGTAGCTATTGTTGCGCAAATGAGAGTTCCTGTTTTCTGCTTGATGTATTGATGGATGTACTTCTGATCTCGTATATTGGGAATGTTCTCTTTATCTCTTTATCTGTAATTTTATTTTCTGTTGATTGATATATTGACTGATGAAAACTGAGGTACTCCGTTCAATTTTTTTGTCTTTATGTTAGGAAAGGTGAAACTTTTGAAGCAAAGCACCAATACACATGCTAGTGTATTTAACTTTTGTCTGTTGAACCTTGTTTATTCCTGTTGATCACTTTTTGTAACCAGTCGTATTTCCTGCTGGTTATATGTCATTATGTATGTTATGATTTGTTTTCTATGGATTCTGGCATTTATGCAGGCTTTGAAGAATGGGATTAGGGAGAAAGTAGAGTTGGCTACAAAATTCGGAATTAGATATGCAGATGGGCAGAGAGATGTATGCGGTGACCCTGCTTATGTGCGGGCTGCCTGTGAGGCCAGCCTGAATCGGCTTGATATTAACTGCATTGATCTTTATTACCAACATCGAATTGATACACGAGTGCCGATTGAAGTCACGGTTAGCCCACTGCATTGCTTACTTGAGCTTGATACATTGTTGAACTCGAAAATGTACTAAGTTTTTGCTTCTGTACCTATTAAATTGCTTTTAGATGAGCTTTACTGAGCTTGAGTAGCTTGTTAAGTTTTCTCATCTAATCCAACCTCGAGCTACAGTCTGAAGTGCATGTTGTATTACTAAGTAAGAGAAACGAGCGGAATGTAACATATGGCACTAGACTAAATCAATCTTACTGGAAATTTTGAATTCAAAGAATCAAGGTTTTCAGACAAGTTTCACTATGGCAAATGTTTATGGGAATTAAATGTTTTAAGTCGCACTCAATACCTGTGAAATAATGAGCCTCTAAGATACATAACATGGTGACTGATTGGCCCCTGTCTGTCTGCTTATATCTGTCATACTACAACTTTTCATATAATTGTCAAAGGACCATGTGATTTGATTTATAAGATCAATAGATAATTAAATGAAAAACTCCCCCGGGATTCATATGTTCAAGAGTTTTATAAGAGATATTCTTGGAACAATAGTTTGGCAATTCAATGGAAGTTTGATATGTAATGACTACCAATGTTTTGAGAATTGGACTGGATCGGCCGGTCGAACTGGTGACCGGACGCCAGTTTGGTCCAGTTGAAGCATAAAAACCGGTTGAACCGGTACTGGTTCAACTGGTTTTTGACCCATTCACCTCTCTCTCTCTCTCTCTCTCTCTTCCCCTAGAAAATTTAAAAATTATTTTTTTTAAAAAAAGGAAAAGTAAAAAGGAAAAAAGAAATTATGAGTTAAAGATGACAATTAAAGATTTTGGGCATGTAATATTTTTAAACATGAATTTATTTTCTTGAAATTTAATAAAGTGGTAGTTATATGTGAATGTTTATGTTTAATTTATTATTTTATTTTGTTTAATCTCTCTTAAATTATATTGAATAGAAGAATTTATTTTTACTTCGAGTTGAAGCATAAAACGAATGATTACATAAATTAATGTGAAACATTATTTTTTATTTATTTATAGT
The DNA here is from genome assembly GCA_014898725.1 of Jacaranda copaia. Taxonomy (NCBI): domain Eukaryota; kingdom Viridiplantae; phylum Streptophyta; class Magnoliopsida; order Lamiales; family Bignoniaceae; genus Jacaranda; species Jacaranda copaia. Next base: position 696,367 of record JACGDI010001136.1, on the reverse strand, counting down.
TAAATAATATTATTTTCTTAAAGACGTACTTAAAAATAATAAGTTGTAATTTTTTCAAATAATATTCTTTTTATATCAATTAGAAGTTTTATTTTTTTAATATTAAAATAATATATATTTATAAATTAAATATAATTATTATGTCATTATGACGTCATATTGGTTGAACCAATAACCAGTAACGTCACTGGTTCTTTGTCTGGTCTGGTTTTGAGAACATTGTTGACTGCTGATCCATGCCTTTTAGCCACTTAAGGCCTCTTCTCCATACCGCACTCAGGAAAGTAACATCGTGGCTTTTGTTGCTTTTATTGCTGATAGCAAACAAACAGCTTTAACTGTTTTTCTAATCTCATATCATTTTTGTTTTCCCTGTATTGCTGTTTCCAGTGTTACAGATGTGTTGGAAGAGCAAACTTGTATTTTTGCAGTATTTTCTGGTTTGCCTGGGCACAATAAACTGCTGGTATTACTTAGAAGCAAACCAATTCCTCCAATATTATGTCGATTGAAGTTATATATGGATATAGCAATGTGCTTCACCTCCCGCATGCAAATAGAATTACCAATGCTAAAAGATTAGAAGCAACAAATGTCAAAATCGAGCACTAATGGCTGATTTCATTGACGTATAAAATTGCACTTAGTTTATTTGTGTTACTTTGGTTATGGTTGAATCTAGATATATGTGAATGGAGTACTTGCTCAACTATCGCTCTATTCTCGTCCCTCCTTCCTTTTCATCTTTCTATTTGAAAGTGTTACTCCGTAGTTTCTTCTGTTTGAAAATGTTTCTATTGAGTTACATAAAGATCTGATTCGTCAATGAAGACAGAGCAGAATCCATTTATCTAAGTAATTGCTTTTCTATGACTCCTTCCAAGGTGGAAGCATCCACAAAGATAGTAGATATTCACTTGTTACTCCATTTTGATGATCATATGATGCCTTTAAAGGCTTGTATTTTTTCTGTCTCTTATATATATCTCATATCTGAATTGTTAGCTTAAATTTGTTGTATGTTACCCTAATTCAATCCCATTTGTTATAAACATCATACATATGTAAAAATCTTTGTACTTAAAGTTTATGGTTGTATAGGTTTCTTGTAGCAGATCTTGTCTGAAAGAAATATTTATGTATCACTGTGAGTCTTTGGCTATGCTGTTGTTAATGAATATCATAAATTAATGTAATTCCTGTTATGGAGAAATATGCATACATCATGATGACCATCAGATCCCAATTGCTGTATACTTTAGCTAACTTAGGAGGTTATCGGGTGAAAAGGAAAGAGAATTATATACTGTCTCTACCACTAAGAACTAAGAAATATCATCACATAAGAGAGGAAAATGACCAAAGAAGAAAAAAAACAACAACAAAGACCTAGTGTAGCTTGATTGGCATAATGAGAATCCATTTGGCTTTGGAAATTATATTAAGCTTTAGCATGGATTATAAAACACAATGCGGATTCTTATGGACTCTTGATATTTGGTTATATGCTTCCATTTCTGTTTTCTAAATGAAGTTTAGAAGATTCCTATGTGTTCTTCCTTTCACTTTGATGTTTCTGCATGCAAGATTGGGGAACTCAAGAAATTGGTGGAAGAAGGTAAAATAAAATACATTGGCCTTTCAGAGGCATCTGCTTCAACAATCAGAAGAGCACATGCTATTCATCCAATAACAGCAGTGCAGTTAGAGTGGTCTTTGTGGTCTAGAGACATGGAAGCAGAAATAATCCCCACTTGCAGGTTGGATAATTATAATATTAGTAGCGGCCTTTTGAGCATATAGACAACATGGAATGCTAATTTCCTTTTCCAATGGAATTTTAGAGAGCTTGGCATTGGCATAGTGGCATACAGTCCTCTTGGACGAGGCTTCTTCTCTTCTGGTCCAAAGGTCGTTGAAACTTTCTCTGAAGGAGATTACAGAAAGGTTTGTTTATATGTTTGTTTTGGATATCTAAGCTAACAGTTAATTATTAAACTTATCCTTCCTGCACTTTAAACTAATAAACTTTGACATTTCAGAGATGATATCATGCACTCACATGAAGCCCAAGTTTTTGAACATTAAAATCATTTTAAAAAAAAAATTGATCAAGAAAAAGTTGTGGATGGATGAACTATCTTGATAATCTAGATTGGTGATGATGGCTTTAGCATGGGTCTGGTGTTTTCTCTGTGCATTCTTGTATTCCCTTTGGATGTTAAAAGTTCTCACTCCCAACCCTCCTACCCCCCAACCCCGCCTACCCTCCGAAGAAAATGTAAAGATGTCTGACTTCCTTTTACATCAGCTTCATGTTATGTTTGGATCAAGAAAAATAGTGAGGAAAAAAATTAGAAAAGTGCAAATGTGCAAATATTAAATTACAAGGTTTACATCATTTGAAGCACGAATATTTTTTTCCTTTGCATCTTCCATGTCAAAATCCAAGGTCTAAAGAATTTTACTCACCTTTTGCCATTTCCAACACTCAGAAGAACTTGAGCAACTTAAAATTAATTTCTACCGCAATTTCATTGCTGTTGCAAATGGATAAGTTATGAAGCTTTAACGACTTGAGAAATTGGATCACTAGCTGGTTGTCTAGATTAACGTGAGAAGTTCAGTTTTGATTTCACCATGCAACTGGCAAACACATAGTGGTGTTGCACTCTTAGACTTAAGTTGATAGTGAGTTTCCAATTTAAGGGTGAATTCGTCTGGTTGGTCAGATATGGCAGTGACATTCCCTCACTTGTATTGTCTTTTCATAGAGACATTGTTTTGTATGATGAGGAAGAAATTATGATTCTGTCTTAGAAACATTTTGCAACAAACAAGTATGATTTTCTTAAATAAAAAGTTGTGCTGTCTTAAAATTTCCCTCTGTTGGATAACTAATAATCCACAGCTTCTCTTGGTAAACGTTGAATATAGTACTTTCCCTTCAGTTTGTATGAACATTTTCGCAGAACTGGCTGTAAAAGTTCTGCACAGACCATTGTTTTTGATATAGTCCGGTTATCATCGTAATCTTCATGTAGTAAATCCACTTGCATTATGTCTTTTTAATGTTGGACTCAAAGATTTATTTTTCTTCTTTTACATATTGCAGAATTTGCCGAGGTTTCAACCTCAGAATTTGGAACATAACAAGAATTTGTTTGAGCGGGTGAATGATATGGCAAGTCGAAGGGGATGCACACCCTCCCAACTTGCTTTAGCATGGGTCCATCATCAGGGAAATGATGTGTGCCCCATTCCTGGTACCACAAATATCCACAATCTCAACCAAAACATTGGGGCTTTGGCTGTAGAACTAACTCCCCAAGACTTGGCTGAGCTTAAATCCATTGCTTCAGAAAATACTGTCAAGGGTGATAGATATGCATCTGATCTCTACACATGGCAAAATTCTGAGACTCCTCCACTCTCAACATGGAAAGCTGCATGAAAACCGGTTTTCTGCATGCGATCGAGGTCATATGCTTAATATTATTTTACTGTTCCTCTACCAGAGTTGTAAGATTTGGACTTGCATACAGACTGGTTAATGCTGGTTATATGTGATTGAATGTGCCCAAGTTTAACTTGTCTTTTTCTCTAGATTTAATCATGGAGGTTGGATTGTACAAGAGGGCAGAGGCCATGCAGCTGGTCCACCCAAGAATTTCGAACTTCAATGTTAACCCAACAAACTCATTTCTATCTTCAATACTTACGAATGTTTGAATTCATATAAAAGTGTCAACCACTTCTGCATTCTGTATCTATACTATTATGCCGCGACAGTGTTTGACCCTAATTTTACAAGTTTGAACAAATTCTAAATTTTTAGATTTTTTTTAATTAAATTAAAAAAATTATCAAATGTTGATTATTAATCGATGTGCAAAATTCCAACTAAATATTTATTAACTACTAGATAAATTATTAATAGCTAGATGAATTAAAATCCTTTTCTGTTGATAATTACAGTAAAAATTATTGTTTTTTTCATAAATATTTAACTACATTTCCCATTTAAATTTAAAGTATTTTCAAAAAAAAAAAAAAAAAAA
>JACGDI010001136.1:681937-692269 GCA_014898725.1 Jacaranda copaia | reverse complement strand
CATCACTTATAAATATAAAATATCAAAAAATTTCTGTTTATTTTTAAAGTTCTATTTAGACTAATATATAGTTAGTATTATCATTGAAAGTAAGAATTTTTAAAATTTTAAAGAACTAAACTTTAGCTTGACTAATGAGTCAGTATCGACCGATGAGTCTCACACTGAGGGGTGGCGTTTACAATTCATTGACCAGTCAAATTTTACATACCTGTGTATTTCTTGATAATCTTTTAACAGTATTAGTTTATTATTCCAATGTCGAAATGTGGGGATTTTTAATTGATGTAGACAATCGAGACTGCAAGCGCAATTTGGCAAATGAACTAAAAAAAGCCCAATTTATTATATTAATTAATTAAATAAAAAAGTTAGAGATTCCAAGAACAAATTAAACCCATTAAAAAGGGGCAACAAAACCTAAATGGACATAAGGCCGTCAAGAAAAAATTATAAATGTCAAGCCACAAAAAGAATTTTGGGCATACAAAATCATTTGTACAAAATCACAAAACTCAGAGAACTTTTGAGAGCTGAAAATCTCTCTGCATATATTTTGGAGAAAATGAACCGACACATTGTTGTCTACCAAAAAGGGCTCACTCCACTTTTGTGCAACATCATTTTAACGCCGTCTATGGGAACTTTGAGTTGTGAGGAAGGAATGCTGAAGATACAGACGAGATCAAAAGCTCATGACTTTAGTTGCCAAGTAGCCTTAAGTTTGGAGAACGTGGAGAGTCACCACACTAAGCACCATTGCACTTGGCGCTAGAGCCAACCCTGACCAGTGTTTGAAAAATCGGACTGTTCATTAAATCAAAAAAGTTATTGGTTCACGATTCATTGGTTTAACTATTAGTCGGATCGTAATTGAACTACAATTGAATCGTGACATCATAATTACAGAATATATATATGTATATATTAGTTAAAAATTAATAAAATGCCAAACTATAAAATACAAAGAGTTTAAATGATATTGTCTAACATTACAATCCGAATTTCACGATTCATATTATAAATATCACAACAATTTAAATATATCAAGTCTAAAGTTTAAAATTAAGAGTGTTTAAGTTAATTCTAAACTCTAAACTCTAAATTTTTTGATTTTTAGATAACTTGTGAGGTGTACCTTAACTTTCAAACTTTGTAATTAAACAAAAATAAAAAATAAAAAAAATTAATTTCATTAAAATTTAAATAAAAAAATAGGTCCGGTTCACCGGTCCATTGGTCCAACTAGCCAGTTTAAATGATTTTTACAAAATACGATATTTTTTTAATTTTTTGATTTTTTGAGAAAATCAGACCAGTTTATTAGCCAGTGGACGGTCTGACCGACCGGTTAGTCCGGTTCGGTTCAATTTTTTAAATAGTGGCCCCGACAGGCAACTTGTCCCGAAGGAGACACTTGCGCAACAAGCACTACCTTTGAAGATTCTATTCTACTTATGACCCAAGTGGCATTGAAGGCCCTACTAGAGAAAGCCATCGCACAAGTTGCAATTAAAGCGGTCGCCCAATATGCTAAGGAGCACCATCCTTAGAAGTTGCAGTAATCCTCTCACTGAAGCTGGGGGACTTTGTCCTCCCTAGAGAGAATTGAGTGAAGAACCAACTTCAAATGTAAAATTGCTCCCTCTTCTCAACCTCCACAGGTAGACATGTATTCCTCACTCTGAGTTGTCTCCTTTTGACATCTACTGCGGCCAGAGCCCAAACTCATTTACTTGTGCCAGAATGCTCAAGAGGAGTAAAGTGCTCCAACCATCCCTAGCCACCTCCTAAGATGCATCTCTTTCTATCCAGCAATTCTGGTGGAAGCATTTCCCCTTGAGACAAAGATAGCTAATATGCCAAAGTTTTATGGCACTACAGACTCACAAGAGCATCTGGACAACGTTTTGGTGAGAATGGAACTCTATGACTTGGGTAAAGTTGTATACTGCATGCTGTTTCGTACCATGCTTACCCAACATACCTTGACATGATTCAACTAGATGTTAGTCGGTTAAACAAGAGATTAGTTGAATCTATCACCAGTTGGGAGCCAGTGGCGTAATGTTTAATTCAAAATCTCTACATCAATTGTAGGTACCCGAGGATAGTGGATTTCCTATTTACCATCAAGTAGAAAAATAAGAGTCCTTAAGGAACTGTCTTAACTGTTTCATCCAAGTAGTACATGAGATCACCCACATTAATCAGGAACTCTTGCTCAGCATCATCTAAGAGAATTTAAAGCAATTGAAGTTTGGGAGTCAATTGCCAGAACTGCACTCAAAAGAACATTTGAGGATAGAGATGCCGTTGTCAACAACTCATTCTACGTAATAGAAATAGGAGGTGTCCCCAAACTTAATAAAAGCATCCCTCAAGATATCTTACAATGTATTTTTTTCCTTTTAAGTTATTGTAGCTAGTAAGTAAAACTTCATTTCCATTATCTTAGGTGTAAAATTTTTATTCTCATCATGAATACAAGCCCGTCCAACTAATGACAAGGCAATTGTTTGCTCTTTAATCCTTCAATAAAATGTTATGAAGTTTTTCTATACATTTACATCTTTGTGTTGTGCACAATTGCTAGCAAGAACAAACCATCCATAATAAGATTAAAGAAGGTACACGCAAATGAAAACAAAATAAAAATAATAACATCTCCATGGGAGTCCCAAAATGGCTCTCTCTATAAAGGAACATCTCAACGATAGACTTGAAGCAGCTCTCTCCGTGGAGCAAAACCTCCACAAGAGTCCTTAAGTGTCTCTCTTCATGGAGCAATATCTCATGGGAGTCCTTGAGCAACTCTCTTCATGGAGCAACACCTCGCAAGAGTCCCTAAAGTGGTTCCCACCATAAAGAAACACTTCTGCGGGCTTCTTACGTGAAACAAAACCTTTGTGAGAGTCCCTTGGTAGCCCTTTCCATGGAGCAACACCTTCACAAGAGTCTCCAAGAAACTCCCTTCATGGAGTAATATCTTCGTGTGAGTCCCCAAGTGGTTTCCTCTACGAAGCAATACCTCTGTGGGTGTCCACAAGCTGCAAGGCCCAAGCGGTTTCCTCTATGAAGCAATACCTCTGTGGGTGTCCACAAGCTATTCCTTGCATGGAGCAACACCTTTGCAAGAGTCTTGAAGTAGCTCTCTCAATGGAGCAACATGTCATTGGGAGTCCCTAAGAGGCTTTCTCTATGGAACAACATCTCGTGATAGATCCTAAGGGTCTCCGTCTATGGAGTAGCATCTCCATGAGAATCTCCAAAATAGTTCCCCCCCATGCAGAAACAAATTGCTTGAGGCACTTGCCCCAGCTCTCAAAGCAAACTTGAATTTATTAAGGTACTTGTGCACTGCTCTTCGAAGCATACTCAACTTATTTGACCTAAATTCACTATTCAACTCCTCTACGAGTATGACATCATTGTGCTAAGCTCATCCAAAACTCCCTCTAAGGGCATGTGGCTGCACCATAATAAAGATGAGTAAACTGCATCAAAACTTTAATCAATTTGGCATAAACGCATTGTTCGGCTCCTCCAAGAGTATGTGGTTGTCATGCATTATCCTACCAAACATCCTTTTCAAAGGCAAGTGGTTACATTGTTACACTGTCTAACAAATTTGTTATGACATTTAAGATTGATTACGTGTAAGCCACACTATAAGGCCTCTCAAGAGGCATGTGATTGCACCATTCAATTTGATCATTTAACAACACCCCCCTCCCAACTAAGATACATGGCCAACACACTACGTCCCATTGCAAAATATTTAGAGGGTGTTTGGTTAAACTTATTTAAAAGATCTTATAAGCTTCTACATTTTATAAGATGATTTTGGAACTCATAAAATTCTAGATCTTTTTTTTCAAAAACAAAAAAAGTTCTTAAAGTGTTTGGATAAAATAAGATATTGGATCTTATAAGATATTAGTATTAGTAATTTTGTAATTAATATGATTAAAATTAAGGAAGCTTGTTAAGATCTTAAAAATTAAGTTAGGAACTTCATATTTCTTTAAAATAAGCTTATAAACTCTTAACATCTTATTTCAAAAGCTTATGCGCTCTTTTTTTAAAAAAAAATTACCAAAACCTTTTTGTCACATTATAAGCTCTCAAACATCTTATAAGGTATTTAGAAAAGCTTATACGCTCATCCAAACAAGCTCTTAATGTTCGACAACAAGAATTTTTGAAAAAAGGTCACACTCTAATATCATCACAATATTTAACTTTCACAAGCCCTTGCAGAGAGACGCCTAACTATATCAACAATGAATGACTAAGTACCTCACCCATGAGGCATCCAATTGAATTTGAATTGATTAGCTAAGTACTAGTGATACCTCATGAACGAGGCTAATGCTCCACACTGCTTCCAAACTTGGCGTCGGCCTTGAGCCTTCCAATCAAGGTTCCCAACAAAACATAGTCATGTTGTCTAACAATAATGACAAAGTTGCACCATCGGAATATTCAATCAAACATCATGCAAGAAACTACGTAATGCGATGAACCCTCATCAGTTAAGTACCCAATTGAACTTGATTCAAGAGATTTAAGTAGTATGATTAGATCTCCCTAGTGAGGTTCACATGTACGTTCACACGCTAATCTGTAGGGCTTAATAAAATCCCTTCAAATGGACTAGCAACAAAACTCCTTAAGAAGAGGTTCACGCCTTATTCACGTGCCCTTACCATTCCATTAGCTCACCTTGATAACGTAACAACACTTGGAAGTTAGCTAATTGACTAAGTATAGATATGAATCCAACTAAAATTTTTCTAAGCTGCTTGTTGAGGGCCAAGTTTTGCAAAAATCATAAGCGCTTTGTGAATAATTATATCACCAAAAGAACGAATGCCAATGACATTTAGCAAAATTCAAGTGTCCTAAAAAAGATTTGATGGTTGGGTGCCTTAGTGTCTAGCAACCTAGCCTAGCACGGGCACCTAGGACAGGCACCTAGGACGTGTGCAACATGAGCATTCAACAAGAGTGCCCTGCAGGTGCCCAAGATGGTCGAACACCCAGTGACTAGCAGAATGTTGGGTGCCCAGTGGGTGCTCGACACCCTAGCACGATCGGGTGCCCTGTAAACAGCCGACGTGCACCCTAGCATGTTAGTGTTCCCTATAGGCACCCGATATACAACAACATGATGGGGCACTTGGTGGGCACACAAAATCCCAATAATAAGGTAGCGTCTGACATTATATTCGTACTTTCCATAGTGGAAAGACCCCTAAAATTACATAAGGATAAATTTTGGAGAACTAAAGCAAATTTCCAATAAATTTGTAAGAGGCAATAGAATGCCATTATGCTAGGAAATACTCATGTCAAAATAAAAAAAACAATATATATATATATATATATCAAGACTATTATATGTAGCATAATAGTGCAGGATCATAATGATACAATTTTATCCAGATTCTAAATCTTTAGAATTTTTAGTTTTTTAATTAAATTTGAAAATTTTCATTGATTTTTAATTTATTCTTTAATTTTATTTTAGTATGATTAGCTTATCTATTATAACTAAAATTTCATGTGTATTTATTCAGAATTGTAGTTTAATTTTTATTTCATCATAAAAGTTTAAAATAGCCATAATTATATATTTAATATTTTCTCATCACATAAATTCAAAATTAATAATGTGTTTGGTCTTTGAATCTATATTTTACTGTTTTTTTTTATGACAACCTTTTTTATTTTTGTAGATGAAGAAAATATTATTATTTGTGTTTATATTTAAATAATATATGTAGAATAGTGCGTCATTTTTTGAAGTACATCATTTTGCTAAGTAGTTAAAATAAATTCAACTTTCCTATCAAATGAATGTAGAAAATTATGCAATTTTTTTACAGAGTTTTCTTAGTTAAATTTTTAAAAGATAATGTTTCAATTATTTAATTATGTATTTCGATGTGGTTACTTAATCAAACTTGATATGTGTATTTCAATTAATTGAATATTTACTTCTATTTATAATATTTGTATAAAATATATTTTATTTCTCTATCAAAAGATAAATAAAAAATATATAAATGACTTATAAAAATTCACATGTATATATTAAACTTAAATTCATTACTAAATAAAATACTCTTTCGCATAATATATAAATATTCCATATGTTAATTAACTTACAATTTTGAGGACTGAAAATAATTTTTCATGTCTTGGCATGATGAAAAATGATAAATAAAGTGGACACATAGAGCAATCTAAAAAGATATATGTAACACCCCTAAAAATGCATTTTCTTGATATTTTATTTAAATATTATTTTATGAGAATTTATTTGATTTTTGTATAATTTTTAAAAGTTTTGTGGGTTAAAATGCGAATTTAGAAGACTTAATTGAATCATTATTTAAATTTGGATGGGTTAATGTTTAATTTCTATAAATTAGAGGACCTAATGTGAGGACTATTGCAAATTGGTTATTAAATTGAATATATTAAAAATTGTTTGGACTTAATTGAGAGTTAGCAGAAACCTTTGGGGTCAATCTGCAATAAAAGAAAAATTATTTCTATAAATATTAGAATTTTCAATTCCACCCCTCATTCACCATTCTTCTTCACCAAACACCCACTCCATTACTATCTTCTTCCTCTCTTCAACAAACCTCTGGTGGACCTAAAAACCTAAAACCAACCTAACCATCTTTTTCCTCTCCACATCACGACCTCAAGACACCTCAATGCAACCAAAAATGGCAGGCAAATAGCGGTGAAAATGGCATCCAAAAGTGAACCATGGTGAAGCTCGGTGGGGACTATTTTTCAGCGATCGATTTGCAAAACTAAAAGATGCGATTTATAGAACTTAGCTTGAGGAACTCATTGGTGTCTTCATATTTCAAAATGGTCTAGCGGTGGAGAAAGAATTTAGCCCAAACTAGCGTGGTGGAGTGAGTTGGCGGAGCGACTTTCAGGCAAAAATTTGGCGGCAATTCAATGTTGTTGGCTGAAATTGATTGAGGGCTTTGGTCTATGAGTTGAGGAGTATCTCCTAGTGGTGGTGGTTCAGTTTTCCAACGGTGGTGGATGGCGACGATGGCGACTGGGTGGAATCACTGTCTCGTTGCAGTGAACACATGCATGCGATTTGATCATCAACATTCCACCTCATTTGTGAGAAATTGGTATAAGAATGATAAGGATTGTGTATGTAATTGCATGTATATATATGCATGTTTTGATCATCGTAAAATATTATATTATTGAATATAATGTAGAAACAGTTGATCAGAACACCCATGCATAAGAATAGAGCACCTTTGATTGATTAAATAAGCCTAATGAATCTAAAATGGTATTATTTCATGTAAACTTTAGGTTATATGGCTTACTAAGTGAAGAAAACCCTAATTTTACGTAACCACGACTTAAGCAATGAAAACTTAGATTTTTATTGATAACTGGATTGCTATAATCAATATCGAGTATCGTTATAGAATTATAAATATATAAGTGAACCCCATACATGTTTATATATCCGATATAAATAGTATGTTTAGGACAATAGTATCAAGATAAAACCCTAACCAACATATTAGTCAAATAACTACTCGGATTGGATTGTTATTAGTATAATTATGAATGTTAGCGATTGTTAGGGTTGAACAAGAATTTTAATGAAAGGTTACTCTTTCGAATAGGTGACAGAAGATTAGACCATGAGGATTAGTAGAGTTTGACTTCATTGCTGACGTTATTAAGGTGAGGATCCATCGACTTGGTACTTGTTTGAGTAAAGTAATGTTATTGTGACTGAACTTTATGAGGTTCTATTGATCTGATACCTATCTTTGCTATTGTTACTGTTATTGATTGGCTGCTGAACTTTGTGAGGTTCTACTGCTTGACATCTGATCTGATTATCATTATTGCTGTTTCCTGAACCTTGTGAGGTTCTACTATTTTGACTATCATTATCATTTATTGCTATTTTCTAAACCCTATAAGGTTCTACTGTCCTAACTGTGGTTCACTGAATATCATTAATTGTTGAGTTTGTTAATCATACTATTGTCTAATGTGTATCGAAACTGTTTTGAATCTACTATTCATTTTTGTTCTGGTACTATGAACAATTTTGTGTCTTATATGTTATTGTACCTATTGAACTGCATCGTATACTATCGTTAGTTGTTTCGGCTTCCTTGATTAATTTTGGTTGTCATTGTTTACTATATTAGCTTTATTGGAACCGAATTATAAAATTCATTGTTCTGCCATGTTGGCATTTGACTGATTGATTAATCGAATTAAAAGATATTTGTACCGGAGAACTGTTGGCTGAGTGCCTTGCCAAGCTATTACACTTACGCTATTGTTAATGCCAAGCTGTTATGCTTGAGATATTGTTATCACCGAGCTGTCATGCTCAAGCTACTGAACTGATTATTTACTGAACTGAACTAAATTGTTTACTATATTGTTATGGAGGTATAAGGATGTTTCGATGTGCATGATGTATTTGATTATTAACCTACACATGTGGTTGGGTTTGCTATTCTTGAAGTTGTATTCTGCTCGAGGAGCAATAAGGCTGGAGTGATATCCTAATCTAGGTTGGACTAATGTTTTAGGCAAACGAGCCACATTTAAAACTCCCGACTGTAATCGGTTGAGATGTCCCTATACTTCTCAAGCAGAATCAGTTGAGATGAATAAGCCGTTAAGTTGACGATCACAGCTTCGGACCTTACATTTGCTAGTAACATGGCCCCTTTCATTGATCTCTTTTGGCATAAACTTATTGTTCACATGCTAAATTGTTAATCATTATTATTTGTGTTTCTTGATTCTTGATTGGTCTCACATTGCTTTACACTATCCTCACCAAGTCCTTATGACTCACCATAGTATATTACTTGTCTTTATTTATACAGGTATGAGATAGAGGGCTATGAGAATTGACAAGACCTGATAAGGATTATCTGTACTGGAGCCTGATTGTATATAGGTATGTATGAACGCACTTTGGGTTGTTTTGTTTTAGAGATGTTGTGAAATGACATGACTACTGTTGGACTTATGATTTGTATGTAAAAATTGTGATGCTAATGATGATATTTTGGTTTGAATGTTGTTGAACTTCTTAATATGGTATCTAGTACTTTGATATAGCTTTTGCATTTAAACCAAAGCATATCGTAAGGTTGTGATATTGTGATGTTGCTGATGTTATTGGAAAATTGTGAAAAAATTTCATGGGCCTATAAGTTGTATTGTTGCATGCTTAAGAAATAAATTAGAATAGTGCCTCAGTTTAGGTGTTTTCCGGAGAGGAGGCACTACAATCTATGTTTAAAGTTGAATAGTTTAATTAAATAAAAATACTATGGTAAATTTTTCAACATAAAAGATTGGATATATTTATTTTTTGTTTAACTATAAATTTTTATTCCAAGAACAATTTAAAAATCTATCAAAAATGTAGTTGATAAGTTAAGTTATATCAAAACAAGAAAACTAATTTTTCATATCTAATAATCTTTTTGTATTTAAAAAATAATTTATTTTAAGTTAAAAGTATATATATATATATATTTTAAAATTATATTTATCTCTCAGTTAAATAATTGTCTCTTCAACGACTTAAAATTATAAATATAGAATAATTTTTTTTAAATAATTTATTCAATATATTTCACAAGTAAAAAAAAACATCACCTAACAATCAAAATTATATTTTATATATTATAATTCACTTAAAAAAATTTGCAAGTTGCCCTTTTTCTAAAGAAGGATAATATACCTATTTTTGTGAAATAGAAAATCATTATTTTCTTAGCGAAAGAGTCTAAAATTTGATAAATGAATAATTTTGTGATTTGTCAATATGCAAGTTTAAATTTATCAAAAGTTTTAAAATCTAATATTTTAAAGATAATCTCTTTTAAATATGCGAGGTAATTAAGATAAAATCATAAATAAAAAATATAACTAATATTAAAATTTAAATTTAAATATATTGCAAATATAAGAGAGTATTTCCCACATCTTCTATAATATATCTCTCACTGTTATTTTTACATTATCAAAATTTTCAATTTAAAAAGTTTTAGTTTTTTTAATAGTTTACATAATAATAGAAAATTTATTAATATTGAAAATTTCAAAATCTTGATAAATGAATAATTATGCCATGCATTAAGCTAGGGAATCCATTGGACGCAAGAATCCAAACACACCGAGTATATCCTAGGATAGGGGTGATGATCAACTTGTCTAAATGGGATCTAATGAATTCACACGAAGTCATTGGCCAAAGCTTATATGATAATT
>JACGDI010001136.1:643371-681923 GCA_014898725.1 Jacaranda copaia | reverse complement strand
CCCCCCCCCCCCCCAACAATTTCTCCTCCACCTTCTCCTCCTTGTTCTTCATCTTATTATTATTATTTATAAAATATTGATTAATTATTTTTTACACAATCTAAATCTAAAAGAATAATTACTTAACATTAATTATAGTAATTAATTTTTAATATTCATTTGTTAATTTTAAAAAAATCTAACTTTTCTTGTTGGGTCTTAAATATAGAATTAATTATTTATATTTATAGAATTAAATTTAATTTATTTTAACTAAAAATACAACTAAAATTAATTAATTAAATTTTTACCTTTTTTAATTTTGTAAAACTCAAAAGAATTAATTACATATTTACAATGAAGTAATCAAGTTGTTGGTCTAGCAATTTCATATATATAAGTGTGATGTCAAGAATTCAAGGTATAATAAACCCTTAGTTTGTGTATATATAAATAAAAAAGAAAAAATGTGGAAACAATTAAATTAAGCTCATTAGGTAAATTCTATTTTATTTATTTTAGAAAACATGATCGAGGTTTAGCTGAAGAGAAAACTTGCAAAATAATCAAAATATCTTTTTTAACTCTAACGAGATTAAGATTCTATAAAGGTAAGCAAATATGAGAAGAAAAATCTAAATGAATTTTTCTTTATCTTTCAAGAGCAAAAATTATTATTTTTTTTGGTTATAAATATTGTCTAAAATAGTCTCAGAAAGTCTTAGGCCATAGGGGACTTGCAAAACAATCAAAATATCTTTTTATTTTTTTCCTTTTACTCCAATCAAATTATGATAAAGAGATTAAATTTAAGGTAAGTGAATATTTTAAAAAATTAAATTTTTTTTCTGTCTTTGGATAGCTACAACTGAAAAAACTTTTTCTGCTACCAATATTGTTAAGAACAATCTTAGAAATAAAATAGAAGATAAAATTTTAGCATTTGTTTATATGGAGAAAGATAGCACTAAAAGTTTTGAATTTGATTATTGATAAATTTATAATATAAAAAAGCATCGTATTCAACTTTGATGAAATATACATTCAAATCATGAATTATAAATTTTATGTTCAAATTTTTGCGCCCCCTCCCCCTAAAATGTTTTCATTTTTGAATTTGTCCCTATCCATGTGAGTTGAGACATTATAATGCGATGTCCTCTTCGGGTGCCGGTGTGATATACATTTAAGATTAGTCATCAGGCATTGGGACTCTAGAGATCACTCCTACATGATAAAGAGGTATCTCCCTTGTGTGTAACACTTTGTCCCACGAGTTTAAGAGGCAGCTCCCACACACATAACACTTTGCTTCATATAGCATTTAGTTCTCAATATTTGGGGCTGGTAATAGCTCTGGTACCATTTGTCACCCCCTTGGCCACGACCCCATTGGTCATGAGAATTGCTTCAGAACCCACCTAGTGCATCTTAAAATTGGGTTATGATCAACTTGCCCAAAAAGGATATTCAATGAATACACATGAGTTTTTTAACTAAAACTTAGAAGATAACCATTTTTTTTAATATTTAATCCATGTGGAATGGGGCATCACAAATTAAAATAGTCATTGATGTCAATTTTTATATTTTTTAATACATCTATTTAT
Source organism: Jacaranda copaia (assembly GCA_014898725.1). Taxonomy (NCBI): domain Eukaryota; kingdom Viridiplantae; phylum Streptophyta; class Magnoliopsida; order Lamiales; family Bignoniaceae; genus Jacaranda; species Jacaranda copaia. Next base: position 680,334 of record JACGDI010001136.1, on the reverse strand, counting down.
GCATTTTTAATATTTTTGTCATATTTTTACACATGCTCATTTCCTAAGGATTTATAAATGAATATTTATATATACATAATATTTATAGAAATACTACTAGATCAATAAAGTTTAATTGAAGCTGAAAATCTTATTAAATTATTTATAAATTTTGTGTTTAATAATATATTGGAATGTGTTATATATTAAGTTAAATATTGAAAATTTATTATTATTTTATAATAATTTACATAATATGTAGAATATATTTTATGACAATCTTAAAGATGATTAGAAAATTGCACAAACAAAATTAAGTAAATCTTACTATGTTGACAAACAATTAATATTTTAAATTCTTAAGAGTTATAAAAATTGTTATTATAACCTCTACATTATTAGTGAGACTACATTAAAGATTTTTATGTGTAAAAAAATGATTTGGTTATATATGATATTAAAATACATATAATTCAAGAGTATATACATCAAATATAAATATTCATTTCATTATTTTTTACTTTTTCTTATTATTTTTTTAAATTTGAGCAATTTTAAAACTATATGCATAATCTATAAATTTTAAGTTAACAACTTTGACACCCTACATATAAATTATCTTTATAATCTAACGTTTTCAAATAAAATCTTTACTTTATGTTATTAAATAATATTTTATTTGAAATACTCAAAAGATATTTTTTTGTTATTAATTACATGAAGTAAAATAAATATTATTAAAAATAAAAATATTTTGAATAATGAAATTTATTTTTAGTATATATCGGGCACATAGAGAGGGACTTTGTTCATAAAAATAGATATCTCAATGAAATAGGAAAATAATTTATAAATTACTTTAAAATCTTATTGGCAAACAAACACTGTGGTATTTATTTAAATTCTTTCTTGTCTATTCAAACTCTTCATCATTCATTAAGATTATTTTTGGACAAAAGAATACATCTTTCGAGCCTTTGAAAGCAATAACAAGAAAGGAGTCAAGAATAAGGAATATATTTGTAATTGAAAATTTACAAAAAAAATTAAAATTGTATTTGTAATCTTATTTAATATTTTTCAATCATATTTATTAATTTCAAAATTTATTTTATTTGCACAAACATTTTCATGAACATTCATGATTCACACACACACACACACACATACAAGTGTAATTTTCTTAAATGAAAAATGCACAAAAACAAAAGTGGATAGATGAAACGTGGATAAAGGCAATAATAGTTCAAAGAAAATAATATATTAGAAAAATCACATATGCTCATTTTTTTTAATTCATTTTAATATTCATAAGTAAAAATCATAATTTTTATTAGTTTTTATAATCAATAGTTTAACAAATCAAAGTTAATCATACCATAAATCTAGATTTTGGTCTTTTTTATCTTTATTTTTAAATTAGATAATTCAATAAGAATAAATTGTGAAAAAAAAACTAATATATCTAACCATATTTTTTACATGTAACACCCAAGTTATGAGAATCCTTAATATAAGATGTCATTCAAGTTCAATTTTAATCTTAACCCATAAACAAGCAATAGGCCCATAAAATTTTTTTTTTTTCTTTTCAAAACTTATCAGAGATGACCACAGACTTTAACTTACACATACCTTGACAAAAACACTAAATACATGCCATAGTTTAATTCCTTAACACCTAACAAAATATACACAGGCCTTAGGTTAACAATATCTTGACATATCACAATGTCTCTAAGTCTAAACTTAACATTCAAGTGATCCTATATATACATTCAAACACCTAATGTATTACAAGATGTGTTCATGGTCCAAGCCTAAGATCTGTGTTCACCGTCTTTTCCTGTCTGAGAAAAACATGAATAGTACGAGAGGAGAAATCCAAGGACTTAGTGAGGGGTAATATCAACAGCAAGTAGTAAGGATCTTGTTGAAAAAAAGGACATCTCAAAAGATCATAAATCAATTATCAAAATATGTACAGTCAAGATATAGTCAATAACAAGTTTAGCAATTTCAAACTACTTGAAAATGCTAGGTCAGGAGCTGTAACCGTTGGCTTAATAGTTAGATCGTCTCAATAGATCTTGTTCGGGAGGTATAGAGCATCTCAATCGATCATAGTTCGAGAGGAATTTTTGTTGGCTCGTTTGTCTTGGGACATAAGCCTGATCTAAATTGGGAACTCACTCTAGCTTTATTGCTCCATGAATAGATTTCAAACAATTAAGATAAAAGTACAACCAAGCAAACCCGAATAACATATACATTCCAATAAAAGCAGACAAGTCATGCATATCAGAATCACCTTGTTTAGTCAATTAAGTACTTTTATCAAAGCATGACAGCTTAGTACATGGCTTGTGCCCATATAGACCATATGGTGTACTGCAATACCCAGGAGAAAATTCCTAGTGCATCACCGATACCCAGGGAAAAATCCCTGGCATATCACTGACACCCAAGCAGACTGTAAGGCATGTCCCATATCCAAACATTTCACCTAAATAGGCCTTTGGCCAATCAATTCTCTGCACAATTAATAAGTACTAAAAACAGTTTATGCAGATGCCCAGGGAAAAATTCATAGCGCATCATTAATACCCAGGGAGAAATCCTTAGTGTATCGCTGATGCCAGATAAACCAAGTGTGCTGGCAAGGCAACAGATAACAATACAAAATGCCAATAGGGTAGTACAATAACGATTCACAAGTACGCTTAAGCCATCATGGCTATATAACAATGAACAAATTGGTAAGTATGTCAGTAAAGCATCTAATAACAGTACAAGACAGTGACAAGTAAGATAATAACAAGCATAGCTTGGGAACAAGTACAATAATAGGTATCAGTAAGAAGTTTGGGGTGCCAGAATAGACAAGAACGAACTCATAGCAGGGCACAATCAAGAAGTAACCCTTACAGGGGTATACGCATCAAGTAACAGATAACAAACAAGAACGCAAGCAATTTATAGATTTCAATAATCAAGAGCAGGTACAGTACAATCACATTTAACCCTTATAGGGTTTTTCCACAAGAACAAATAGGTATAAGCAATCCCAAATTGGTAGACCCTCTCCTTTACAGTCTCAAAAAGTGCAACCATAGTCAGTAGTGTATTGGTCCGTGAGACCCACCTCTTCGGCCTTAGCCAAAAAAGTATATTCACTGTCAAAATTCACATTCAACCCCAATACTCACTATTATACTTATCATCAATCCAAAATCACTAATTACTCACTTTACACAGTAAATTTAGGGTTTTATTGGTACGAAACATGCAAATTAAGCTGTTATAATAGAAATAGTCACAGGGTTTGCATCAGTTCCAATAATGGGATGTAATCTGGTCCTTAATTACATATTTAACCTCATAACATTATCCTAAATAAAAAATAATAGTCCAATCATCTCAACTAATGCAACTTTAGTACTTAGGTCTCAAATCCATAAAACCACAAAATTAGAATTTTCATTTTCTAATTAACTCAATTAGCCCAAAATTATCTTATAACAATACAAATATGGGCTCACTAAGTTTTATAAATATGCATGCATATTTTAAGTCTTGGTTCTATATCATATTTCATTCTCCCATTTGCACCACAACACATGATTTAACAAGAATAAAGCAAAACAAGATGTTTAATCCCCAAACTCTAACTTTTACCTAAATTTTATCATTGAAGCTTAATTGTCACAAGCTAATGCCATGCATGTGTTCATCACTTATATGGCATGGTAGACCACATGCTAGATCTCGCCACTCATAGTTCGCTACCTCTAGCTACTTGTAAGTCAGGATCTTATGTGGATACTAGCTGGAAGACCTATCACCGTCAGTTCGTTCCGCTCGATTGTTTTTCAAACCTAACCCCAGGCCCAACTTCCTGTGGTGTCCCTCCAGGTAGAAACTTCCCAAAGGCATCTTCATGGGTGACACGAAATAATGCCAATAGATAACAAATTCACTTTCAAGCAATAACAAGCACGATATTCAATAATGGCCAACAAGGCCTATTCTAATAACAAGATACATGAATAATCAGGAGAACTATCAATACGATTAGGTCTACCAGACCATTTCAATATTTATTTTTATTTGTCAAGATCAAAAAGGGGTGATTCATCAAAGCTAGGGTATGAGGGACAAAATCTGGCAACATGAAGAGAGTTTTGGGCATTGGAACAACAAAACAGATTTGATGTTAAAGAATAACCCTCATAGGGGCGTTCAAATTAAATATCAAATAATAGAACGAAATTGATATTGAACAATAACCCTCACAAGGGTGCACAACTCAAATAGCAAATAACATTTATAATTTCAAACAAATAGAGTACAAAATAGAAAGAGAAAACCCACACAGAGGCGTATCACAATCATAGATAGATGGAAATGTGTTAGAAAGGCAGACCCTCACAGGGGTTTCCAATAAACACGAGTAAGCTAATACAAGCAAGAACACAGGGTGGGAGAAACCTCATATGAGTTAGTGTATAAAATGTGGTCAAGGTCACAGTTACTTATCCTTAGTTTCCACCTCTTCACCACCTAGCCAAAATAGTATAATTATAGTCAAAACCCATGTCTGACTTTTTAATACATCATTGTCAAGCTTATAGAATTTAGGGTTCCAATTAACCTATTAACAAAATAATTCACAGTTTAATAACTCTATTAATTTGGCAAAATAGCTCATAACATTAGTGTTCCCTAAGAACATTCAGTTCCCACATCCATTTCATATATCAACAATACTAGCCCATTTGTCATTTCATCATTATAACCTAATATCTCACTAATTACATAATTTCAAAATTAACCTCATCTTATTTATAATTCAAGAGTCATCAAATCCTATTGATATTCAACATTGATCATAGCAATCGAGTTACCAATAAAATCTAAACTTTGGCCAATTAAATCATGGTTACATAAAATTAGGGTTTCTACACTTAATATACTATATAACCTATAGTTTACATGAAATATTATCATTTGAATTCACTGGGCTCGTTTAATCAATTGAAGTTGTTCTATTTTTATGCCAAGGTGTCCTGATCGATTATTTCTTATCATAATACATGAGAATACAAGGTTTGACGATGATTGGAATGTATATATATATGCAATCACATATATATATATATCAACGTTATGTACCAATATCTCACAAACGAGTCAGAATTTCAACAATCAGCTTGCGTGCATACGCTCTTAGGAATGAGATAAAAATTCTGTCTCTAGATTGCTGCCACTGCTGCCACCAAAAAGTTTAACACCACCGCTATTCAACACGTCTCATCGAGAGCTTTCCAACAATACCCTTGGTTTTCTATTTCTCTATTGAAAAGTAGGTCAACCATCAACTTAAAGTTCCAAAACCACCTTAGCTCTGCCGCCGGTTTTTGTCTCCTCCGCCGTGTTTCTCCACCATGCAAAGCTTCTACACGGTTCTCCTCGTTGACTACTACACTATACATCTTTTAGATTGGTTGTGGGTTGACGAAAAATGACAAACCCAGCTACCACCATGAATGGTCTCCCTCTCGGCCTCCTCTATCGTATGCCTCTGGTGGTCGTCTTCCGTGGGTGATGGTGTTATTGGAGAGAAGATGATGAGGTGATCACAACTAATGTGTTAGGTGGAAGAAAAGAGATGGCGTGTGAGGTTGGTGGTGGTCGCCGGTAATGGAGAGAAATGAAAGAGATGAAGGTTGAAGAAAATGGAAATGAAGACATGCAGCTGCTGCTGCTGCCAATTTTGTTAAAATCAAAATTTTCCAATTTTCAACTTAGCCCCTGGAAATTTTAAGTTATGCAATCAAGTCCAAGATATTAGAATAATTATGATTAGGCCTTAGTTGACTTAGATTTCTCATTCAAACCCCAAACTATTGAAAAATTGCACAATCAAGTCTATAAAATTTATAATTTTAACTACCAAATTTCTTAAAATAATTAATAATATAAAATTCATAAAATTTTAAATAATAACAAGATTATATATTATAATAGAATCAAGAAAATTCTTGGGGTGTTACATTTAACATTAGTAAATGATGTATTATTTGAAAGAAAATATTTAGTAATAAATATTAATTATTTACAAAATCATAATTATATCTTAAATATAAAAAATCGATATACATCATAATTGTTGATATTGGCTTATATAAAAAAAATTAATTATTGTACACTATTATAAACAAATTAATTACTGTTTATTGAATAAAATATAATTATTTAACTATTTATTGTTTATGATTTATGTTCAAATAAACTTAGTAATTGATTTGAATAAAATAATTTATTTGATAATTTTTATATGTATAATGCTTAATAACAATTCATCAAATTAAAATAAATAAATAATTTTATACTGTATGAAATTAAGTCATCTTAAATTATTTATTAAATGAATAAATATAATATTTAATTATATGTGAACTAAGAAACATAGTTAATATATAAATAAAATGTTAATCAATAATTCAATAAATTAATTTAATTAATTTTATATGTTATTTAACTACTTTAACTCATTGTTTGATTAATACATTATCTAGTAACAATTAAATAATTTTTACTTAATTTTAATTAATTTTCTCGACAATTACTTTAATTATATTAATATTAACTTAATAAACATAATAGATTATTAAATAAACATCACACTAAAATTAAATTTTTATTATAATTTTAGATAAATGTGAATATTAATATTTAATCAAGATTAACTTTTTGAAGAAGATTAATATATTTGTTATATCAAATTAAAGCATCTTAAGTTGTTTATTAGATGCATTAATGTAATATTTAATTAATACATTAAATATTAAATATAGCTAGCACATTATTTGATTAATAAATCATTTAATTAATTTAATCCATTATTTAGTAAATAAATTATTTAGTAATAGAATTAATAATATTTAATTAAACTTAATTAATTTTTTTGAAAATTAATTTAATTAAATTTATAAACATGAGTTTTAGAATTTTATAACTAGTAAAATTTTAATAGTTTCATATATATATATATATATGTGTGTGTGTGTGTGTGTGTATTTATGAATGAATGAAGTAAAAAAGTAATAAATGAATGAATGAAGCGAAAGGTAGAATGAGAAAATGATGGAGTAGGCATGGTTTGCAAGGCATAAGGTATTTTGAGATTGTTTTGCGATGATTTTTTTTGGGTAGAAATTTTTTTAATTTTCTGCATTTTCCCAAAATATTTTCCAACTCCCCAAACAAATACAAAAAGTATACATATTTTTCAATCATTCTCCCAAAACATAAAAATTTTCTATCCAAAAAATTTGTCCCAAAACAATCTCAAAATATAACGTACCTACCCTATCCTATATAAATATATTACATTAAAAAATCACTTTTATCATATAAACTCAGTAAAAAATCAACTGATTTGATATTTACAGTAAAATTTGTCTATCTCCAAAACACAAAAGAACAAATAATTAATTCTCAATTCATTTTTCATATTTTCACATAACACAAAAGAACACTTGACACAATATTTTCTCCCAAAAATCCATTTTCTCAAAATATTTTTAAGAAAACACCTAAAATGCCAAAGAACAATGCCTAAATGTTTGGTTATGTTATAGGATTTCCTAAAACATAACCAAATATATCCTCATTTTCCTTCTAAAACACACATTTTTTAATATATACATATATATTATATACATCAAATATATTTTATTATTATTCTAATATTAAAAAAATCACTCAATTCTATTTTTACCCTAAAAACCTAACAAAAAAGTATTGATTTGACTATTATAGTAAAAAATATCACCTCCAAAATATAAACAAATATACCAAAACAAAATTTTCATATTTTTCAATAATTTATTCTTTTAAAACACATAATAAACAAATAATAAAATCACACCAAAAAAAAAAAACATAGGTAATATTTGTTTACAAATTATGTGTTTTGGATTATATATTTTGGGAGAATAAGTTTTGGAAATGGGGTTGGGGAACGTGAAATTTGTATTGAAAAATGTAATGTATGTTTGTTTATGATTTGGGAATAATAAGTAAATTATTTTGAAAAAATTTGGAATGTTTGTTTAAGTTTTGGGAGGAGACAAATTCTAACTATAGCAGTCAAAACAATGTTTTTTTGTTGTGTTTTGAGGGTATAAATGAATTTTAATAATATTTTTTATTATGATATAGTAATAAAATATTGTGACATATAAATGTATATATATGTGATTGATAATGATTGTGATGTAAAGAATATGAAATTTTTGCTTATTTTCTAGTTAAATTGCAAAGATAATTTGGCCATTTTAGGAACTCATTTTGGGAGAAAAGGCAAACCCATGTTTAATTACATTCTCCTAGAATAATTTTGTTTTGGGAGAATATAACCAAACAAAGCATAACTAAACATTCTCTAGTGTGACTCTCTCTCTCTCTCTCTCTCAAATCCTATACTTTATTTTCCAAAAAATTATAATTTTGGTCATCAAACATAACCACATATTCACTTTTAGTCTCTAAATAATTTTGAGTTACACTTTTGTCCTCAAATTGATAATTTTTTAACAATTTTCGTCCTTAGCATTACTTTAGGCATCAAAACTTACGGAAATTGGTCATGTGCCATTGTTGGAAGGAAGTTTGATCATAAAATATAACCACTTATTTACTTTTGGTCCCTATATAATCTCGAGTTGCACTTTTGGTCCTCAAACTTGCTGTTTTTCCCCACAAAAGTGGTCATGTGCACACTTTCCGTTAGTTTTGATGCCTGAAGTAATGGTAAGGATGAAAATTGTTAAAAATTGTTAATTTGAAGATAAAAATGTAACTCAATATTGTTTGGGGACTAAAAGCAAATAAATGGTTATGTTTGAAGATTAAAATTATAATTATTCCCTTTATTTTGAGAAAAAACTTTCCTGATTTGGTTGGGAACAAATAAACAAAATATGGTTTCTCTTTTACTCATTCTTTGGGAATTTTTTTTAATCATGCTCAATATTATTTTTAAAAATTGCCAATAAAAATCGGAGTAAATCCCCTATTGAAGTGGATAATTTGTTCGAATATTGAGATGGGACTCAGCTATCGACATAGTCAAATTTATTTATGAGTGATGAGAAACCAAAAGAAAAGAAATATACTAGAACCTCACTTCCAATTACTTTTTTTACCATCCAAAAGCAAAATATTTTTCATGGCAAGTTGGTGTTTATACGATGGATCCATCATAAAGAATTTTTTATATAAACACAGATCCTAATATTTATTATTGAAAATTTATTATAAAATATATATAAAAAATATAACAAAACGTAACAACACTAAACCAAAGTCATCCAATGGGTGCCATGTATTTCTTATTACGATCATCTTTACAGTTGAAATCCCTGTACCAAATTAGTGACCTCATGTTTCAGCAAGAATTTTTATGTATTTATTTAAATTAATATTTTATTTTTTATTTTATTTTGTAAATTTACATAAGGTGTATATATATATATATATATATTTAAATTTACATATTTTTTATAAAGTATTAAATATAATTGACAATTACCTATAGTATAAAATAAAATAATGTATTAATCTATCTATATATATATATAATGTGAAGGTCTTAATGGTATATCATTTTATAAGTTGACAAAACTAATCCCACTTCAAAAGACAATGACAAGGGTAAATGTTTTTTAATTTTAATTTTCTTCCCTCTCTCTATGTTTTTCTCCTCTTCTATTTTTATTTTATATTTGATTATTTTATTTCATTTTATTTTTTATTTATCCTAAAAATTAAAATAAACGTATAACATATTAAAAAAAATAATTAGATATTTTTTTTATTTTTATACTATAAAATTTTAGGGTACACGTTGAGGGTGCCAAATTTACTAGTTGGAACAAATTACAAAAGATATGCTTTGCAAGACAGGAGTGCCCAACTCCTCCCAACTTGACACAATTTACTAGTGTAATTTTGTTATTGATTCCAGGTTGGTAGTGGGTTATGGGCTATGGGGTGAGGTACACTTTTCAACTGTAAGATGACACAACTGACAAGCGTAAAATGATACCACAACGCAGAGCTTCAGAGATAAGAAAAAGAAGAGAAGGACACGATGAGATAAGACGAGCCTTTCTCTGTCAGGAAAGCGATGATCCATGTCGGAAGTCAAATACAAAGGGGCCAACAGACTATTTTTTGCTTTCTCTACCTAGCCATATAGTCATATACTACTACACTCAGCGGCTTGTCAAGGCATACAACCATTTCTACACCGAGACAAGACAATCAAGGGCTATAGCAAATGGCAACAGAAAGCAAAATCAGAGTTCCCAGAATGCAGTTGGGTTCAAAGGGCCTGGAAGTTTCCTCCCAGGGACTTGGCTGTATGGGCATGTCCGCCTTCTATGGCCCCCCCCAAGCCAGAGCGCGACATGATTGAGCTCATCCACCACGCCATCAACTGCGGCGTTACCCACCTCGACACCTCCGACCTCTATGGTCCCTATACTAACGAAATACTCCTGGCAAGGCATGTTTATTATTCTTCACTCCACTCTGCCACTATTCATGCACTTTACTTTGTGAGAATATATATATATATATATAAGTATGTATATGCTCTGTTGCTTAACAAATTAAGAGATTATTTTTGTAGGTTAACAGCTTAAGAGATTATTTTTGTAGGTATATGTTATATACGTTGGTGATTAACATAGGAGTGTTTTTGAGGAATTCCTAATTTCTCTAGTTTTTTTAGTAAGTGTCTGATCACAAAGTCACTGAAGTTTGATATGTTGCAGAGGTAAATCAGTTAGCTCACTTGCCATAATTGGGATGGGGTGGAGGGGTTTTGGGTGAAAAATTGCAGTTGTGAGTAGTGTGATATTGTTAGATTAATCTTAGTTTTAAAATAAGAAGCTCGATCAAGCCCTGTTTTAGTATTTCCCTTACTCATAATTATCATATATTTTTAAAACGGAGAATATTTGTATTAAAGTTCTACTTTTCCGTACTTCCTAGAAACGTATATTTACTTAGAACCTGGAACATGCTGCGAAATCCTTCATAGATTTCATTGTCGGTTGTCGTATTCGTGGATGCAATGATTGTTTTCCCAAATAAATTTGAGATTTCTTTTGGTGCAAACAACATGAATGTATCATGTATATGTTTGTATTTAGATCTCTAACAGGATGGATTTATGTAGGCTCTCAAGGGAGGGATGAGGGAAAAAGCAGAATTGGCAACAAAATTTGGATTCAAATTGGATGGTGGGAACATGGAAATAAATGGCGACCCGTCCTATGTAAAGGGCTGCCTGTGTGGCCAGTTTGAAGCGACTTGATATTGACTGCATTGATCTTTATTACCAGCATCGCATTGATACTCGCTTGCCAATTGAAGTCACGGTTATCTTCTTATTATCCCTTATTTACCTAAGCAATGGACACGCTAAAGTGTTTTCCCTAGTTATGGATGCAAAATGCTTCTGTTTTTAAATTAGGGCCATGCTATATATCCTGTCATGAGTTCTAGCATTCATGATTGGTTATCTCAAAATATTGTAGAATAAGAGGTCTTGCAGGCAGTTTCTTTTTATTTATTTATTTTATAATTGAAGCTTAGAAGAGGGAATAGATCTTTTACATGAGGGCCAATATAGTTTCTCAGTTGATAAATTCATAGTCATTTCACAAAAAATTGAGTTTAAATTACAAATATCCTTGTGCCTTGCCCTCTTTATTATGTCATAATTTTGGTAACAGTATTCCTTTGCTGCTTAATGCCAGCAACATAATGTTGATTCAGTTTCAAAGTACAGGTCAATTGACATAACTAATGAACCACTTCATGTCTACCTTCAACTTAATGGCATGTCTCAAAACAATTCTAAAAGTGAATTGTAGGACCTTGTCAAGTTGCCAACTGACAGGCACACCAGATAAAAAACTGTACATATGCTCTTCATAGAAGTTGTGTAAACGTTTCGAAAGTAAAAGAGATGATATAAAAGTGGTGAAAATGGCTGGTTGTAGACGTATTTTTACCTCAAATTTTCCTACTACATATCAATATATCTATGCTCTACTTATATGGAGTTTAGAAGATGTTTGGCTAAATTTATTTAAAAGATCTTATAAACTCTTACATCGTATAAAATATTTTTGAAACTATAATAGTTGGATCTTATTTTTAAAATAAATTATTAAAGTGTTTGGACAAAATAAGATTTTTGAGCTTATAAGATGTTAGTAATGATAATTTTATTTTAAAATTTTTAAAATTAAAGGAGTTTGTTGAAATCTTGAAAATAAGTTAGGATCTCTTTACTTTTTTTGAAAGAGCTTATAAAATTTTAACATTTTATTTTAGCATTTTATAAGTTTTTCTTTTCAAAAATTTATCAAATACTTTATAATATGTTATAAACTCTTAAATATTTTATAAAATATTTTAAGGAGTTATAAACTTACCCAAATACCCTCTTAGGCTATCATGCTTCTTGTTTAGCACTCCTCACATTTCTTGAGTTATCTTTTTGCTCAAGGTGGGAGAGCTAAAGAAACTGGTGGAAGAAGGGAAAATAAAGTATATAGGTCTATCCGAGGCCTCTGCTTCAACCATTAGAAGAGCACATGCTGTTCACCCAAAAACAGCTGTTCAGTTGGAGTGGTCTTTATGGGCAAGGGAAGTGGAAGAAGAAATAATTCCTACTTGCAGGTGTGACTAACACTTCCTAAAAAATAATATCATGAGCAAGAACACAAGCAAAGTTATCTGTTCATCATTTGTGTTATTTTTTAGGGAACTTGGCATTGGAATTGTAGCCTATACCCCTCTTGGAAGGGGATTCCTTTCAACAGGTGCGCAATTGGTACAAGATTTAACTAATGATGACTATCGAAAGGTTTGCACATCTGTCCCAACTCTCCAAATGAATAATGTGTAGATTAGGTAATCTTGTTTGCTTGATGTCGTCTATTTTTCCAAGAGTTTATAAAATTCGTAGAAAAGTTTTACAAGAATAAAGGCCAAACTGTGACCTATATGAAGCTCATTAAGCAAGATCGTGATCGACATAATATGACAACAGACAAGTTTGGTCATAATTTTACAGTGCTGGAATAAAAAAAATTTGTTCCTTCAGTAACTAAGGCAGCATGTATTGCTCCTTATTGTGAAAAGGGAGTTCATGAAGTGGCTACCTACATCAGATGAAATCTAAGATTTATATAGTTAAGTTGCATGTTTAACTGCTGCTTGAAAATTTCAGATGAATAGTTTAACTCTACCCCTTGAAGTAGGTTTCATTTTCCACTAACAGCTGTATCGTTCTCATTTATTTGCTGAATTTGAAGCAGAACTTCCTTGTAATAATTAGTTTGATAAGACAAATAATTTCTGAAACCTTAAACTCAAAATAAGGTGGATCTACTTATGATTATATTTGAAGTTAATAAAGTGAGAACTAAGAACCCTGATCTTGAGATTGTAATGAGTTCCGGGTCTGACTTGACCTGTCTCAAATTCAGGCCAAATTCCCCCTACCTGGGCAGGTTTTGAAATCATAAATGGATCTTAGAAGGGGTCTCAAGTTTCTAGGGCCAGCCCCTTTTAAATTACTATATATAATCTTTTATTAATATCTTCATATATAAATATTTGTATACTATACAATATATATATATATATATTCACATAAGATGTATAAATATAATACATTTAAATTGGAATATAAGTTTAAGAAAAAGATTTTAATTTCAATACATATATAAAAGAATATGATTGAAATTATAAAAGAATATGATTGAAATTATAATTTTTCAAAAATAAAAAATGCATATGCAAATTTGTATAGTATTAGTTCTTTATTGATAATATTGTTCTTTATCAGGGAACTATTGGCGCTTGTTTTGCTATATGATTTATAATACTTTGAGATGGTTGAAATTGATCTAGCATATATGACTCAATTTTTCCCATGTGAATATACATAGTGTTATTATCGCAGTGTGCCACAGCATACCATTGCATCTGTAAAGAGAGCTAAAGTTCTTGACCTTCCATTAGATTTTATTTTGAAAGACTAATTGTTTTTAATTATGTTATTGCAGATTCTGCCAAGGTTCCAACCTGAGAATTTGTAGCATAATAAGAAATTGTTTGAACGGGTAAAAGATATGGCAACTAGAAAGGGATGCACTCCTTCCCAGCTTTCATTGGCTTGGGTCCATCATCAGGGAAGTGATGTGCGTCCCATACCTGGTACCACCAAAATTTCCAATCTCAACCAAAACATCGGAGCTTTGTCTGTGAAACTGACAGCAGAAGAAATGGCTGAGCTTCAATCCATTGCTTCAGCTGATGCAGTCAAAGGTGACTTGAACCAGCCTGGTTATCTTACGTGGAGAAATTCCGACACTCCACCTTTGTCAACTTGGAAATCTGCATGAACACCTTTTTTCTTGCATGCATGTGATGCATGTGTCTTAATTAATGTATCTCCTGAAAAATGCATTGCTATATGTATGGCTTACTTACTTTTGTCACTGTTTCGAGTCTACAAATTCAAATAATTGGATTATGTGAATCGATGTTTGCCTGCTGGTGCAGTGGATTTGTTTTCATATTCAAATCGATTTGCTGGTTATGTCCAATCGAGTGGACGGTGGACCTAGAGGTCATTCATCCCAGTCCGAGGTTTTAGCAGGCTTTTTACTATTGATTTTTGGTTGACTGGCGTTTGGAATTGATGACTCTGTGTTTCGCTAACTAGAACAAGCCGTTGGAACCCCGACCCACAGTTAACCTCTTAAGATGAAAGCCAGGTGAATAGAGTATCTGTCCTTTTGTACGAACTAGTTATTGTTGCATGTCATTCCGGTGTGTACAAAATAATCATTAGCTATTATATTTTAAAGTACGATGTGGAGGTTGGAAGCATGAGTGGTTACAAGGAAGTTATTGGGAGTGTTAGTAGAAGAAATAAATTATGAAATATTTGTAGGGATATTACGGTAAAGAGTAATTTGGTTAGCAATTTAATAGCCGTTATTTTGTGAGTGTAAGGGCCTCATTTTTACTAGTCGTCGTGGTATGCTATCTCTACATACAAATTAATTTATCATATTATTGGTGTTAAATCTTATTAATAAATAAAGAACTCAATTTTTTACAGTGTATATTAGCAATAACATAATTTTAATATTAATCACATTAATAGCATACAATAGTAATTATCCATTAATATAAACTCATTTAGCAAATTATTTCTATATCAAAAGTTTAAAATTATTAAATACATCTACCTATACATACCATAAATTTTGTTATTATGTTTTCACAATATTTTGTGTTTTTAATGTTAAAATTAAGTGATAAATTCACTTTTAAAATTAAAATAAAAATTAAGGGCATAATTGGTAAAATAAATTTTGATGTGGCATGGCGTAACTGCTACTTTAACTGTGTAAAAGGCTATTCCTTTTTTATATAGTATAGATATAGTATTAGTAACTGTGGCATGCAATTTTTGCATGTATAAATTTACCTACACAAACATGAATTAATTATTTTATTGAAAACAATAAGAAAAATTAGTTAGGATAATGAGATTGTGTAGCAAAAATACAAATTAAAATAAGAATAGTGCAAAATTTAACTAATAACAAATGTAGAATAAAATAATACATTTAAATGCAACTTAGAAGTTATGAAAATTTAAAGAGATCCAAGAAATAATACCAAATTAAAGGAAATCTACTTACACTTTACAACAAATAACAACGAACAAGTCCTACAATGAAATGAATTAGCTACAAGGAAAAAACAAATGAAGCCAAGGGCAAGGAGATTTAGTTGGAATTACATAAAATACAACGTATCTTCGTCATTTGATTGCTATACCGAATTAATGTACTGATATATTTAATATACATTGATATATTTAACCGGAAAAAGAAAACAAAAGATAATATTTGGTTTGCCTGTTATTCTTATTGCTTATCGAAATTGAAAAAGATTTGATCTTAACTAGTGGAGAAATTTCTTCAATCTCTTTAACACGAAGGAAAAAGAAAAACTACGTATATTACATAATAATATATTCTTCAAAAAAAAAAAGAAGAGACATGGTATGAATTAGTTAATTCAAATAAATTAACCACATCTTTGATGCGAATTCTTCATAAGATATTTTAATTTTTCTCACTCCCTCATAAAAACACTTAAAAATTATAACCTAAAAAAATACAATGTTCCAACATTGTATTTTTTTTGTAAAAGAAGAGAACAAAACATTTTTCTCGGCAAAGAAAGAAGGAAAAAAAAGAAGAAAGAATTAATCACATACTTAAAAAGAACACAAAAAAAAAAAGAAAAAGAAAAAGAAAAAGAAACAAACCTATTGCGGGTAGAGAGGAAGGCAACATCTTTACACACAATAACAATAAAGTTCTAATTTTTAGTTTTGGGTTTGGGACGCCGGTTGCAAGGAGAGTCTAATAGTTGGGGGAATTGATTTTGAAATGATTTAATAAGTAATATAGATTATAAAGGGTGGGTCAGTGGGATTTTAAAAAATACATTTGTGACCTATTGAATTGCTTGCATTGGATAATTTTTGAGAGGATAAATTTGATATTCACATTGCTAAATTCTCTACTTTATCCTTTAAAGTGGATTAGAATTCTTTATTTTTGGATAGATAAAATGGTAGTTTATGTAATTAATTAAAAATAACTATCATATTAAACATAAAATTATCTTCTTTTCTAGAATAGTATATATATAGGTTGAATTACATCCAAACTTCTTGAGGTTTGGCGTAATTACGTAAAAACTCTCATTGTTTTGAAAATTATATATACCCCCCTAATGCTTACCGTTGTCTAACAATATAATCCAACTGTTACTCGCCGTTACAGTTTTATCTGTGTGCCTTTAAAAAAATAGGCGAAGTTTCAAAATTGCCCTTATGTTGACTAACTTCAATTTTGAACATTTTTTACAATTTTTTGTGGACGAAAGTACCTTTAGGGGATGTATTGTAAGATAATCAGAATTTTAAGGTTGTATTTGTAATATTTTTATTATCTAATATTTTTAAAATATTTATAAATATACATGTATCTATACATATGCATATGCATATATGCATGTAAATATATACATAAATATATACACATATATATGTATCTATATATTTATAAATACACATACTTATATATAAATATGATGCATATACATATTACATACATATAAATATATTACGTATTAAATAACACATATAACACACATATATATATTTTTATATATACACGCACCCATCCCCACCCTCACCACACCACAACACACCACATCACACCACCCAACTATGGTTAAATCTGTATTGGCCAGATCTGGCTTGGCTATCTAGGCTAGGCCATGGCAAGCAGAAGGTTGGGGGATGGAAAAGGCAAACTCGAATATGATGGAACATGGGCCAATCCACCATTCTAGCAGAAACTTGAAGGGAGCAAGGGTAGATGTGGGGAGGGGGTTTGTAGCACCCCACCTCGAGATAGGACCTAAGCTAAGGTACTACTCTGATTCAAATTTAATTCTCAAAATTACTATTCAACAGTATGTCCATAAATTTCAAATGTTTCAAAGGTAAACACCAATTCAACTCAAACGAGACTAATTAAAATTGCAAAACAGATATATCATAAAAAATTCTAGGATCTTAGTTAAATTACGACCTCTGACAAATCATGCCATCAATGCCATCTTACACTATAACCTTCAAAATAAAATTTACATATCACTATATCTCTAAGGTCAATGACACATTCACAAGTTCCATACTTAACTACAACATTAGTTCTATTACAAAATAGCTATGCAATTCATTCCAAATCTGGCATCCATCAGAGCCCATCTCCGTCTGAGAGATTATGAAATACAAGGGCATAAGTCTAAAGACTTACTGAAGGATAAGTAAAGTAATAGCAGGGTTCATCGAAGAGGAGCTCAACACGATAAAATATAATTTTTATCAGGCTAAATATAACAAATCCAAAAAATAGGCGATACAGAAAAGCAAATAGAAAACTCTCCTGCCTTATTGCTCCAAGAACAGATTACAAGCAAACATAAATCATTTAAGCAAATCAAACCCAAAGCATATGCATTCCAAGAAAAGGCTATAAGACATGTATTGCAAATTCACCTTATACCAGACAAACAGATAATTTATCTAAGCATAACAGCTTGGTATAGGCAGATGCCTATGTGGAACTGTATAGTACACCATTGATACCTAGGAAAAATCCCTAGCATATTGCTCGTACCCAAGGAGAAATCCTTTGCGTGCCACCACATAACCAAATAGATCACCCAGTATAGCCCTTAGCCTACATAATCATCGTACAAATAACAAAAATAATCACTTATACAGATGTCTAGGGAAAAATCCCTAGCACGCAACAGATCAAAATAGAATAGAGCAAAAATGCCACCAAGGTAATAAAAAGCAGTAAATAGAGCACAGATAAGCCAGCATGGCCGATAAACACAAAATTGATAATAGATATGCCAACAAGGCAATAGATATAGTACAGATATGAGATAGACAAATATCATAATAGCATACAACAGATGGATGTTCTAGTGCCAAAATAGACAGAAATTAGAATAAATTTTAGTATAAAACCCTCACAGGGGTACACCGATCAGATAACAGAGTACGGTTTCAAAATAGTAAAATCCACACATAGGCTTATTACAATCATAGATAAGAAAAGAAAGTGCTAAATTGGCAAACCCTTATAGGGTGCAACAATTTACGAGTAAGCTTAAACAAAGCAAGTATTGGTTGGTAGACCCTCACCTCTTGTAGTGCTAATTAGCAATAGTCAAAATTAAAATCTACTGCTTGCTAGTGCCTAGCTCATTGTTACCTAATCAGGAAAATATTCTAAGAATCAAAATTCTTATTCAATCTTAGTAACCTTTTAGAAATGCATCAAGTATTCTAATGCCTTATCAATCAACAAGATAATACAGATTAAGATCCTTCTTTACAAAATTCTCCAAAATCAATATTTTTGAATTATCTATGACGGTCTAGGTTAAATCCAGAATGACACAATTTCCATGATAATAAATTAAGGTATTAAAATCTTAAGCAATATTTATGCATAAATCTATAGTCAAATTCTCATTTTAACACCATTTAACTCATAATAGTTCTCGATATCAAATTTAAAGTTCAACTTAGTATCAACCATAATTTGAGTCCAAAGTTTGTATCTCCCAACTCCCTATTCCTCGCATAAGTAAACAGTCATAGAGGTATATATATATATATATATATATATATCAATTCAAAGGCTTGTTCTAGATACAATCTAACATTTGCATGCATGTATGTATATATATATAACATGCAACCAATCAATTAAAATCCAAATTTTACTATCGAGAGCTCGGAATCACAAATCGATAGCACATGGATGATTACTGCATCAAGAAAAATAAATTGTCTCTCTTTCGCCATCCGTTGTCTCCAAAAAATTCAACGCCACCATAGATTTGTTCCTCTCAATGAGAGGATTCCAATGCTACCTTTCATTTTGAAATCTGAGCAATGTAGCTGTCGGAATGGGCCAAAAATAGTCGAGTTTTCTTTTCCTCTACAGTGCTTTGATCATCGCTCTAACATTGTCGAAGTCGCCATGCAACGCTTCCAATGTGTTCCTCTCATTGAATGCTTCCTAATCTACCATTTAGAGCTGTCGATGGTTGCTAAAAAATGGGAAACCCAGCTAGCTACCACGAGCTTATTCTCTTGGTCTTCTTCACCACCACTACTCCACCATTGGGTGAGGGTGTTTGTATGGCTGGGAGTGAAGGTGATGGCGTGGAGAGCAGGTTGTTGGGTTTACAGGTGTTGGGATGGTTTTCGAGAGGGCTTGGCCAGAGATAATGGTGTCTTGATCGTGAAGAAAAAAAAAGAAAGAAGAAGGAAGAAAAGAAATGAGGAAAAGTGAAGAAGAAAGGAAGAAAGAAATGGGAAGGAAAAAAAAAGAGCTAGCTTTTTTTTTGTGAAATCTCATTTTCATATTTTTTTATTATTATTTATTTTCAATTTAATCCCTCAAAATTTTAAGTTATGCAATTTTCCCCCAAGTTTTGAGAAAATTGCAATTAGCCCTAAATTATTCAAATGTTTACACAATTAAATCTACAAAAATTATAATTTAGCCCAAAAAACTTTTTAAAATAATTAATAATATGAAATTTATAAAATTTTCAAATAATAACAAAATCGTATATTATAATAAAATCAATAAAATTCTAGGGGTGTTACACATCTCCTCTACTAAAGGAATCTGGTCCATAGATTCTCACCTAAATATTAAAATAGCTCGAGATATTGTTGGTGCATGAGATCCTCCTGTTCCTAGGTTGCTTCTTCAACATTGTGATTACGCCACAACACCTTCACCTAAGGAATTTTTCGCTTCCTAAGTTCTCAAAACTTTCTATCTATGACATGAACTGGTTGCTCCTTGTATGTCAAGTCTCCTTCTAGTTCCACGTGTTCATGAGATATGATATGAGATAGATCTGGATAGTACTTCCATAGTTGCGATACATGAAAGATATCATGTATCCCAGCTAGACTCTAGGGTAACACCCGACGATAAGTCGCTGGTCCAATTCTTTTGCATATCTCATATGGCTCCACATATCTTGGACTCAATTTTTCACCTTTTTCAATTCTTCTGACCCCTTATACTGGTGGCACTTTGAGAAACACTCAATCTCCAACCTTAAATTCCAAGTCCTTCCTTCATCTATTAGCAAACTTTTCTACCAATCTTGAGTAGCCTTCATCCGCTGTTTTATAATATTTATCTTTTCTATAGTCTCTTAGATCAATTTAGTCCTTATAATTCCTGGAGACTCTTCAGTGGTACCTTTACATCCGTTAAATCCCAATATAGAGGGACTGACACTTTCGACTGTATAGTGCTTCATATGGCGCCATTTGAATAATGGATTGATAGGTATTGTTATAGACAAATTCAATTAGAGGTAGATGTCAAGTCCAACTTCCACCAAAGTCCAGAACATATGCTCACAACATATTCTCCAAAATTTGAATAACTCTTTTCAACTGTCCATTGATCTAAGGATTAGCTGTCAAATTAAATTGCAATCTTATTCCCAAATGTCTCTATAAACCCTTCCAAAGTTTCGATGTGAATTTTGGGTCCCAATCAAACACAATACTCACTGGAATTCCGTGTAACCGGACAATCACCTTAATGTATAATTTTGCCAATTTCTCGACCTTATAGTTAGTTTTGATTGGTAGAAAATGTGAGGACTTTGTTAATCGATCTACTACTACCCAAATATTGTCATAAGCTCCTCTGACCTTCGACAAATTGATCACAAAGTCTATAGTCACTTTTTCCCATTTTTAGTCTGAGATGGGGAGTGGCTGCAACAAACCTAACGGTCGCTGGTGTTCTGCCTTCACCAACTAGCAGGTCAAGCATTTCTGTACAAAGTCTGCTATATCCTTCTTCATCCCATTCCACCAAAACTATATCTTTAAGTCCTGATACATCTTCGTTCCTTCGGGATGTACAACATACCTTGCTCAATATGCTTTTTCCAATAACCTTTCTTTCAACTTTTCTAGTACGCAAATTCTATTTCAATAAAGTAGGATACCTTGGCTATTCGTGTTGAACTCAGAATCTCCAAAGCATCTAATCATTTCTTTTTGTTTCAACATCTAGTTCTCTTTGTCTTGAGCTCATTAAATTTCTTCATGTAGTTTAGGTTTTACTCTTACTCCTGCATTCCAGACTTGTTGTTTCAGTCTTATAATAGCACTTACTTTTAGGTTTTCTAATATCTTTGTGCCTTGCAGATGAGCCATTCCTGTTTTATAGCTCAAAGCATCTACTACTACATTCACTTTCCTAGGATGATAATTGATGGAAAAGTCATAATCTTCTAAGAATTCCATCCATCTTCACTGTCTCATGTTCAAATCCTTTTGTGAATATAGATACTTGAAGCTTTTATGATCTGTGTACACTTCAAATATAGCCCTATAAAGGTAGTGCCTCTATTTCGATAGTGTAAAGATAACTGCTGCCAACTCCAGATCATGTGTGAGGTAGTTTTCCTTATGAGGTTTTAGCTTCCTAGATGTGAAGGCAATAACACGCCCTTTCTGCATCAACATGCATCCTAACCCCTTATATGAGGTGTCTGTATACACCACAAAGTCTTTCAACCTATTTTGGAGGGCTAATAATAGAGCCGTAGTCAAACGGTTCTTCAATTCTTGGAAGCTCTTCTCACATTCCTCATTTTAAACAAATGGCTAATCTTTTTGGGTTAACTTGGTTAGCGGGCTAGCTATCTTGGAGAAGTTTTGAACAAATCTTCGATAGTAATCGGCTAATCCCCGAAAGCTTTTAATCTCCGTGATATTCTCAGGTCTCTTCCAATTAACAATTACTTCTACCTTGGAAGGGTCAACTTCTATCCCATTTTGAGTGATTACATGACCTAGGAAAGTTACTTTCTCTATCTAGAACTCACATTTACTGAATTTGGCATACATTTGATGTTCTCTTAAAGTTTTTAAAACTATATGTAAGTGCTTCATGTGCTCCTTTTTGTACTTAGAGAAAACTAAGATGTCATTAATAAAGATGACCAAAAATTGATCAAAATAGGGTCTGAATATTCGGTGCCTCAAATCCATGAATGCTATTGGGGCATTAGTTAGGTCGGACGACATCACCACAAATTCATAGTGGCCATATCGAGAATTAAAAGCCATCTTTGGGATATCCTCATCACTAATCTTCAGCTAATAATACCCTTGCCTCAAATCCAACTTTGAGAAGATTTTTGATCCCTACATGAGGTCAAATAGCTCTTCCACATGGGGTAGTGGATACTTATTCTTGATGATAACCTTGTTCTATTCTTGATAATCGATGCACATTCTCAAAGACCCATTTTTTTCTTGACAAATAGCACTATAGCTCCCCAAGGAGACATGCTAGGTTTGATAAAGTTTTTCTCTAACAACTAACTGACTCTTCAGGAAATACCTCAGGGTATTCCGCTACCACTTCAACTTCTTCAATCTTGATCGTGTCTCGAGGTTTGTTGATGAGTTATGCTAGGAATCCTTGCCTATCCTTATTTAGAATCTGCCTAGCTTCTATAGTTGATATGATCGGCATCGGAGGAGTTTTATCTATGGAAGGATGTGAAGATATCAACGTCCCTCCCTCGATTGTAACATACTTAGTGAAATAATTCACTTGTGCTTAATGGTTGTACAGCTAATCTATTTCAAGAATTACATCATATCCTTAGATGGGCATCTGTATTAAATTAGCTAGACATACTCGGCCTTCAATCATAATCGAGTAATCTCGATACATGACTTCGTGACTAACCCTACTACTAAAGGTGTTCTCACCGCTGCTTGATATGCCATGGTTACAGGTTTTATATTTATTTTTTCAAAGAATTCAACAAATATAAAAGAATAAGAAGCACCGGGTTCATATAATACTTTATCGAAAGTTTTGGAGATAATAATCATACCTTTTACTACCTCATTGGGTTCAGTGCATCTTCTTCAGTTAGGGCATAGGCACAGGTTTGGATCTTCTTCTTTTCTTTTCCTGTCGGGAATGGACCTTTCTTCCCTGGGCAATCTTTCAGAAGATGCTAGCTACTACCACCCCCATAAGCATTTACCTTATTTTTTTCAATAGTTTACTTTTTCATGCCTTGTTGACCCACAAAACCCATATAGTGCCGGTGCCTTTTCTTGAGCCCAATTTACCGTCCTATCTACCCAAGTAGTCCTATGAGCCGCACCCTCAGCTTGTGGCCTCCACTGTTTCTTACTAGTGCCACTTGATCCACCAAGAGATGGTCTCTCCTTTTTACCTTTATCTTCAATTTTTCTAATTTCCTACAGCTCCGAATCTAATTGTAGTACCTTACTGACTGCTATGTTGAAATTTGGCAAATCAAAAATGGCTAGACCCCATCTCAACTTTGGCCATAATCCTTGAGTAAACCATTGAATTTGTTGACCTTCATCATTCTGGACATAGGGCACACATTGAATGAGCTTGTTGAAGGTTACCTCATACTAACTAACAGTCTGGTTTCCTTGAATCAAGTTCATGAACTCACATTCCTTAGATTGCTTGACCACTAAAGGTATATATTTATCCATAAATTCTTTGGTGAAATTGTCCTATGTCCTTTAGGTTTCTGAGGTTGCCCAACAACGATCTATCATTTTCCACCAACTTCTAGTAGATCTTGCCAGGAGGAATGTGGCAAATCGTACCTTCTATTCATTAGGGTAATGCAAAGTATCAAATATGACCTCAAGGTCTGCAACCCATTCTTTGGCCTTTCAGTCATCTGGTTTTCCATACAGCTTTGGGGGTAAAAATGAATGAATCTTTCTAGAGCTCGATCTTCAGCCATGGGTTGAGTTGGTGGCCTAACTTTTGGCTCTCTATGATATATAAGTCCCATTGGCTGCCTAACTGAAGGAGTTTGTGATACTTCATCTTTCTGCTCAGCCTAAGCATAAGTTTGAAACCCTTATCTGGGAGTACGATGATCTTGAAATTGCTGCTAAAAAGGTCTTCCTCACCAACCAAATTGGGGTGGCGTAGGTCCAGGGACACTATCATGATATGCCATCACAGTCTCAAGATTTTGGGAATATATCTAAACCTGTAATTAAAAGTTGAAGTCAACATCTTAATTCTCAACATCCTTTCAACAATTTAGGTTCTAATAAAGAAATCAATATAAGTTAAGTAAACTTTCAAAAATCATAACACGAAAGAAAGATTAAAATAATTTCCCCAAAAGTCATACATTATCATATAAGTTAGCAATAGTAGATTACATAAGTGTATATACAAATCAAAGGTAGCAAAATTGGCTATGCTAATGGTACGCCCAATCGTAGACAAAATGATAGGGTGTTTAAACGAAAGGGGGAAAAATGATATCAGTCACAGTCACAAAGTTATGAGCCAGAGTTACAAGGTTCGATAGTTAGAAGCCATCAATTACTAAATTACTATCCTACTAACATATTATAATATTTCGATGCCAAGACTCATATCTAATCTTCCTCATTAGTGATGTCAGGTAGCTCGCTCATCTCATCTATCGTCCACTGATATTCTACATCATCCATCTTAAGTGGTGCCATGATTGGAGGTTGTAGAATAACATCTGGATTAGGGGCTTCTTCAGGTTCTTCCTCAGACTCCTTATCCAATTCTTTCTCTGGTTCAGCCTCTAGTTTTGCCTCGAGTTTTAGTGCTCACTCTTGCTGCCAACCTTATCTTCGATCAAGAGTGAGGATTCGGTGAATGCCTGATAGATTGGCCTCTACATCTATCTTGGGGCCAACACACCGATGGCCTGATTGATAGCCCTACAATAGTAGTCCATTACTTGATCCATCTCATCTACCACTGGGTAGGAAATCTGTACCGACTTTTTATAATCAGATTGCAAAGTTTCAAATGTCGCCTCTATGTTAGCCAGCAAGGATTGAAGCTCTTGAATCTGTGCTTCAACAATACTAACTTGAAGGCACTCCCACTCAAGCTTACCCACAACCCAATCATGCAGGTAGTCCTAAGCACCCAACATTTCTTTCAAAGTGCGCACCTCTTCCAGGACCAAATGAAGATGTTCATTTTGCCCATAACATTTTTCTTCCAAAGTCCAGCAAATCTTTCTAAGGTTCTTCCTTTCTTCTTTCAACTCCTTGATCTTGTCCTTTAGAGTTATGTCATTTTGGTCATACGCAGGCACCTTCCCTTTGTCAGATCTGCTAGCTATCCTATAATAATTTAAGAATTTCATCTCAAAAAAATCAAGCAATATAATCTAAATTCAAGCCTTAGGATCTTACTATACTCTATTAGTCATGCTATAACTTAACAGTATTGACATTACCTTTAATGCATATTCGAAATAACCTAAATAGAGGACACTATAAGTTCTATCGCACATTCATGCCTAGGTTATCTAAACCTAGGCTCTGATACCACCTTTGTAACATCCTACCTCAAGATAGCACTTAAGCTGAGGTACTACTCTGATTTAGACATAATTCTCAGAGTTATAATTCAACAGTAGGCCCATAAATTTTAAACGTCTCAAAGGTAAATAGCGATTCAACTCAAATGAGACTAATTAAAATTGCAAATAGATATATCATAAATGATTCAAGAAACATAGTTAAATTACATCCTTTGACAGATAATGTCATTAATGGCATCTTACACTATAACCTTTAAAATACAATTTACATATCACAACATCTCTAAGGTCAACGACATATTCACAAGTTCCATACTTAACTACAGTATTAGTTCTATTACAAAACAACTACGCACTTTATTCCAAATCTAGCATCCATTAGAGCCCATTCATGTCTGAGAGATTATGAAATATAGGGGCATAAGTCCAAAGACTTAGTGAGGGATAAGTAAAGTAATTGCAGGGTTTATTGAGGAGAAACTCAATTCAATAAAATATAATTTTTATCAAGCTGAATATAATAAATTCAAAAAAGCAAACAGAAAACTCTCCTGTCTTAGTGCTCTAAGAACATATTACAAGCAAACAAAAATTATTTAGGCAAATCAAACCCAAAGCATATGCATTCCAAGAAAAAGGCTATAACACATGCATTGCAGATTCACCTTATACCAGACAGATAGATAATTTATGTAAGTATAGTAGCTTAATAAATGGCAAATGCCTATATGGAACTATATAGTGCACCACTGATACCTAGAGAAAATCCGTAGCATATCGCTCTTACCCAGGTGAAAATTCCTAACGTACAGTTGGCACCTAAGGGAAAATCCTTAGCATACCGATGACACCCAAGGAAAAATTCCTAGCGCATCGATGACACCCAAGGAAAAATCCTTAGTGTGCCCCCATATAACCAAATAGATAGATCAGTATGGCCCTTGGCCCACATAATCACCGTACAGATAATAAAAATAATTGCTTATATAGATGCTTAGAGAGAAATCCCTAGCATATTACCTATTTTAGATCAACATTTCAGAATAGAACAAAGCACAAATGCCACCAAGACAACAAAAAGCAGTAAACAAAACACAGATAAGCCAACATGGCCGATAAACACAGAATTGATAGCAAATATGCCAACAAGGCAACAGATACAATACAAATAGTACAGATACAAGACAGACATATATTAAAATAGTAAATAGAAGTTTTGAGTATCAAAACAGATAGAAATTAGGATCAATTTTAGCAAATAACCCTCACAGGGGTGCACTAATCATATAACAAATACATATAAGATTTTGAACATAATTCGGAGTACGGTTTTGAAATAATAAAACCCACACAGAGGCTTATTACAATCACAGATAAGAAAAGAAAGTGCCAGATTGGCAGACCCTCACAGGGTGCAACAATTTATGAGTAAGTTTAAACAAAACAAGTATCGGTTGGTAGACCCTCACCTCTTGTAGTGTTAATTAGTAATAGTTAAAATCGAAATCTACTGCTCGCAAGTGCCTAGCTCATTGTTACCTAATCAGGAAAATATTCTAAGAATCAAAATTCTTGTTCAATCCTAGTAACCTTTTAGAAATGCATCAAGCATTCTAATGCCTTATCCATCATCAAGATAATGTAGATTAAGATCATTCTTTACAAAATTCTCTAGAATCAATATTTTTGAATTATCTACGATAGTCTAAGTTAAATCCAGAATGACACAATTTCTACAATAACAAATCATGGTATTCAAATCTTAAGCAATATTTACATAAATCTGTAGTCAAATTCTCATTTTAACACTATTTAACTCATAATAGTTCCTGATATCAAATTGAAAGTTCAACTTATTATCAACCATAATTTGAGTTTAAAGTTTGTATCTCCCAACTCCCTATTCCTCACATAGGTAAATAGTCATAGAGGTATATGTATCAATTTCAAAAGCTCGTTCTAGATAAAATTTAATATTTGCATGCATGCATGTATATATATAACATGTAGCCAATTGACCAAAATCTAAATTTTACAATCGAGGGCTTGGAATCACAAACTAATAGTATAGGGATGATCACCGCATTGAGATGAATAAACTGTCTCTTCACCGCCGCCGCTAGAAATTTCAATGTTGTCTCAGTTTGTTCCACTCGACAAGAGGATTCTAATGCTACCTTTCATTTTAAAAATTGAGCAACATAGATACAGAAGAAGCCAAAAATAGCTGAATTTTATTTTCCTCTGTCATGCTCCGATCACTGCTCTGCTATCATCGAGGTTGCCATGCAATGCTTACAACGTGTTCCCCTCGTCGAATACTTCTTAATCTACCCTTCAGAGTTGTTGATGGTTGCCACAAAATGGGAAACCCAGCTGGCCACCATGAGTTGGTTCTCTCGGTCTTCTTTGCCGCCATTGCTTTGCTTCAGAGTGAGGGTGTTTGTGTGGTTGGGAGTGGAGGTGATGGTGTAGAGAGCAGGTTGTTGGGTTTAGGGGGGTTGAGATGGCTATTGGGAGGGCTTGGTTGGAGGTGATGGTGTCTCGGCCGCGAAGAAAAAAAAGAAAGAAGAAGGAAGAAAAGAAAGGAGGAAAAGTGAAGAAGAAAGGAAAGAAAGAAATGGGGAGGAAAAAAAAGAGCAGCCAATTTTTTTGTGAAATCCCATTTTCTTATTTTTTTTATTATTTATTTTTATTTTAATCCCTCAAAATTTTAAGTTATGCAATTTTACTCCAAGTTTTTAGAAAATTGCGATTAGCCCCAAATTATTCAAATGTTTACACAATTAAATTTATAAAAATTATAATTTAGCCCACAAAATATTTTAAAATAATTAATAATATGAAATTCATAAAATTTTCAATTAATAAAAAAAATTATATATTATAATAAAATCAATAAAATTGTTGGGGTGTTATAGGGTTGAGGGGCCAAAGGCAGCCATGGCTTGCAGAAGCTTGGGGGGAGGAATGGCAGGGTAGGGGTAGGAAGGAGAAGCTGTTGCCTTATTTCCTTTTCTTTTTTTAATAATTTTTATTTATTTTTCTTAATTAATAAATAAATATAATTAATATATATTAATGTATTTACTTCTTAATTATAAATAAATTTAATTAAATTAATTTAAATGTATTTATAATTTAACATTATTAAATATAGAATTCAAGATTACATTATTAAAATGATAATTTTTTTATTTTTATTTTAAAATTTTTTATTTATTTTATTCTTTATAAAAAATTAACAAAATTTAATTAATTATATTATATATTTTTATTATTTTAGTTATTGAGTATGTAATTTAAAATTATTAAGATTATGTCACCTAAGAAGATAGATATATTTTTATTTTTATTTTACTTATTTACTTAACTAATAAATAAATATATTTCTATTAAATTTAGTAAAATTATTTAAATAATTGAAGTTATATTCTATAAGATAAATTTAGTAAAATTATTGAAGTTATATTGTATAAGATAAATTTATTGTAAGCTATATTTAAAATTATTAAAATCATATTTTCTAAGGAGATAAATTTAAATTTTTAATAAATTTTAGGTGATAACACTATATCAAATAAATCCTCAGAAATAAAAAAAAAATATTACAAATAGGTCCAAAAGTATTTATGTCTTTGCATATTTCTATTTATTTTTATTTTTCTGCCAATTTCGACACAAGGGTATTTTTGACTTTTCCCACTTTCCATCAGCATTACATTTTAGTTTCAAAGTTTAGAAAAATATATGTAATTTTTAAAACAATAAAGTATTTTTTTATAATTATGCCAAACCTCGGGTGTGGATGTAATTCACCCCGTGCATATAGTATAAATGAAGATCCTCTGGCGCCCATGTAATACCCTGAAATAGAAGGAACAACCTTGACAAGTTTTATTCTCCTCATGTTAATGTTGATAGTTTCCAATAGGACAAACAATATGAAAATATGAATTTGATAGCTTTTAATTGGAAACAGTAATATCAAAAAGTGATATGAACAGGGGATTGATATGTATCATATAATTTTACAGCTTTCTCGTTATGGGCTCCTTGAGATCAGGCCGACATTAGCTGGCTTAAAACCAAACTTGTCGAAAAGTGCCATAACAGTGGCGAAAGCTATAAAATGGTCCATACGATTGTGTCTCTTATACTATCGTAATTTAGTTGGACTCACTAAAACAAAAACAGAATTTATTTAAAATCAATGCTCCACACAAAGATGGAGTTTCATATTCAGGGTTTTCCTTCTAGAAAAGACTAGTTTCTTTTTTATCTTTTTTCCCATTCCAAAATATTTTCGAGCTTTAGTTAGTTTGAGACGTGGATCGGTGACCAAAGTTGAAAAACTTTATTCTCTCATTTTTCAAATTGAGCAAGAAATTCAATTTTTCAATGGTTTGTTAATTAGGATTGCCAAAAACAAAAGATTAAGAAGGTGTTTGGGTAAACTAATAAGCTCCTCAAAACATCTTATAAGATGTTTAAAAGCTTATAAGTTGATAAAAAGTATTTGATAATTTTTTTTTAAAAAGAGCTTATAAGATCCTAAAATAAGAATTAGGAGCTTATAAGCTCTTTTAAAAAAAACAATGAGGTCCTAACTTATTTTTAAGATCTTAACATGATTCTTTATTTTTAATCATTTTAATTATAAAATTCTCATAAGCTCCAACATTTTATTTTATCCAAACACTTCAACAACTTATTTTAAAAATAAAATATAATATCTTATAAGTTCCAAAAATATCTTATAAAATATAGGAACTTATAAAATATTTTAAATAAATTTAACCAAATACCTTCTAAATATAATATCATCGTTTGTCCCAATAAAGGATAAGTTTGATTTAAGGAATTTAGCAAGAAGTGGATAACAGACTTCATCTATTTTCATGAAGTTATCCAGTTCAAAAAAAAAGAAAAAAAAAATCGAATTAATGATTTTAGATTCAGACAAAGCTGCAAAGTTTACAGAGGTTTCTGTTAAATTCCTTAATGTTGCAGGCATGTCATAGTTTAGGTTGGATGAAATGAAATGCACTAACAGGGTGTCTTAATGAGATTATAAATTGCTCAAAACATCTTATAATATATTTAAAAATTTATAAGATGTTAAAAAGTATTTGATAATTTTTTTTTTAAAAAAAGAGCTTATTAT
Source organism: Jacaranda copaia (assembly GCA_014898725.1). Lineage (NCBI taxonomy): Eukaryota > Viridiplantae > Streptophyta > Magnoliopsida > Lamiales > Bignoniaceae > Jacaranda > Jacaranda copaia. Next base: position 648,998 of record JACGDI010001136.1, on the reverse strand, counting down.
AAGCTCCTCAAAACATTTTATAAGATGTTTGAAGAGTTTATAGAATGTCAAAAAGTATATGTTAACTTTTTTTTTAAAAAAAGAGCTTATAAGCTCCTAAAATAAGATGTTAAGAGCTTATAAACTATTTTAAAAAAGTCAAGAGTTTCTAACTTTATTTTAAAATCTTAAAATTTCCATTGATTTTAATTATATTAATTATAAAATTACCATTATTAATATGTTATAAATACCGAGATCTTATTTTTGTTCAAATACTTTAAGAACTTTTTTTAGAAAAAGAACTAACACTTATAAGTTCTAAAAACATCTTATAAGATGTAGAAATTTATAAGATTTTTTAAATAAATTTAGCCCAACACTTCCAAAGATTATTATATTGAAGAGTGGGTGATAAAAACCACCCACTTCCTTTCAATCCAACAATATATAATAAACCGAGTGCAACATACTCGTTCCATTGTAAAATTACCCATATCTTCTTTAGTTTTATTGAGAAATTAGTCCGCTTTCCACCTATGAACCTTTTCAGTGACAAGTCAATTACAGTCTTAAATAGTGGGAAAGAGAGCGGAGAGTATTTGTATTTATGTTGCGCTTTCTATGGTACACGCTTAAACTGACTCTATTTTATTTTTAGCCCTGAATGAGAGAATCGAAAATCCCAAACGCAGAGTAATTTGATGGCAGTAACTTGATTATATTTTGTACATGATCAAGCATAAAGTAATGTCTAATTTCTGTATGTTTGGTATGATAATTAAGTGTTCGGTTTTTAGTGATATTCAATGCACTAGTATTATCACAAAATATGGGAACACGATTCAAATTAAGATCATAATAGGTAAGATTATTTTCATCCATCCATGGCATGAGTACAACAATTCCTAAAGCCATGTATTTTGCTTCGACTACGGATAGAAAATTTTGTGTTTTCCTAAACCAAGAAACTAAGTGTACCACCCCTAAAATTTTAACTGGTAAAAAATTTTAATATTAATATTATTAAAAAAAAGTTTTAGGGGTCAAAACATAAATAGAAAAAATTTAATTGATGAACATTTGAAAGTTTTGAGGGTTAAAATGAAATTATTCTTGTTCAACTAGGTTAATCTAATGCACTCATAAAATGAAGGGCTTAATTGGAAAAAAAACTTTGGGTTCAATTTATAATTTCTAGAAAATACCCTTTTAACAAATCATTTCTGCCCCTCCCCCATTTTCTTCCAATCCCACATGCACACCCATCTTCCTTCTCTGACGACATTCCTCTAGTGATGGCGAATTCTGAAAAATAAATGAACCATGAGCTTCCTCACCTCACCAGGAATATAATAATACCACATGTAGTCTATTCTGACCGACAGACCATCAAAGAACTAAAGCTTGAAGTTGGGCAACAGCAGCAAGTGGCGGTTTAGCAGCGGGAGCTTGAGCCTAGGGAATGGGCTTTGTAGAGTTTAGCTCAGGGGTGGTATCTTGAATTTCTGGGTTTGATCGCTAATAATGGCAGAATTAAACAAAACTTGCAGTAGCAGAGGTGGTGGCGCAGTTTGATTTGGGCATTGTGTAACTTTGCATATAATCTTGGTTTAATTAAGTTAAGTAGGTGATTAAAACCCTAAATTTGTACATAATAATGTATGGCGACGAACCATTAAAGATTGAATTCTCATTAACTAGATTTAACTGTTGTAATTTATATTTGACTTTGTGTAACTTTGCAAAGACCAAATGTTGTAGGAGTTCGAATTGATTATTATGCTTTGACTAAATTGCTGAAGTAAGACTTAAATTGTTAAATTAAGAACAATTGAGTTAGGAAAAGCTTATCGACCAAAATGGATATGACTTTCATAAATATTATAGCGTTAATAGCATAATTGTCATGTTACCATACAATATCTTAGAAACCAAGCCCTAAAATATTGTATTAGTTGTAAAACCACCGATATTAAGATATAAATGGCCTAATCACTATTTAAAGGTCGAAATAAGAATTTTAACGTTAAGTATGTTCTTTTGGATATGTGACAAGGAGCTAGGATCGGCAAGACAGTAGTGCAAGGGTTGCCTTTTCTGTAGAGTCTAAGGTGAGGGTTAATCTTTCCTTTTCTGGGAAGTGAATGAACTATAATGCTTGTATTTCTATGCCTATCTGTTGGATTTAACTATGTTCATTCTGGTGCCCAGAACATCTATTGTAATATCTGTTTCTATTCCTATACCCTATAGCCTTGTCAGCTTTCCCAATATGTGTTGTTATTTTGGTCTTGCTGACCAATCTCGTTTTGTACTCCTATTTAAATCGCTGTGTATATTATTAATATAGCTTTGCTGGCCAGTGTTCACAGATATGTTTTGATCATTATTTGAATATGTATATCTATTAGCATAATGTTAAGTCACCTTGAGGATGTTCTTGGGGGGATTACCACCCGATGGGAAGCCACGAGTTGGGTTGGGCCCAAGACTAGGTTCGAAAAGATGACCTGGTAGCATAGGCCAATGGTAGCTAGTCTCTCGGCTAATGCCCATCTAAAATTTTGACTTGCAAATATATTGGAGATAGCTATCTATGAGTGATGGGATTTGACATATGGACTGGCCATGCCACTTATCAAGCTAGGTGCTTGGGCAATAGAATAAGAGAAATTCGTTATGATTATTGTACTACATGTATTGTTTGTCACTGTTTATTATAATTTGTTGCCGTTTGTTATCGTTTATTGCCATTTGTATTCTATTCTAGGAGCAATAAGGATGGAATTGTCAACAGTCTCTTAAATTTGGTATTACTTGTGCTTTGTTTTATGATTGCTTTGTATCATAAAGTTTAGTTGGTTATTGAATTTGTTTATCAATTGTTGCACTTTCGACAAGTTCTTCTTTGATTACTATCATATTTTCCCCCTCACTAAGTCATTAGGACTTACCCCGTTTCTTGTTATCTTTTATTCTTTCCCAAATAGGACTGGATGAAGACTACGAGCTTAAGGCTTGCTTGAAGAAAGATTTGGTTGTAATAGATTAGGTGTTATGCTTGTGTGTGTGTGTATATTATACCCAATCGAAATGCTAGAACTTAAAAATGTTATGTAATGTGTAAGTTCACACCTAAGACTTTTGGTATGTACATATGGCACTCTATGTAATAACCCTTTCAGGGTTAGTATGAGCTCTATCAATTATGTTTTGTTAAATTTTAGGTTCCCTAATTATCTTTTGTATTATATCTTAAGTTTAAACTGGTGGTACGTTAGCTTAAGAATCATCCCTGATTGGGCACCATACTAAGTACTTTTCAGGAGTTGGCATTTTCTATTGGTACTTTTTCTATCCATTCTAGACTCAGCATAATTCACATTAGAGTACATGGTGATATTAAATTATTTCTAATTACAATAACATATACCATGATATATAGTTCTTGGAAAGTATCTAAGAATACTTTTAACAACAACTAGGTCAAAATTTTTAGGATTAGATTGGAATTTAATAGATAAACAAGTAAAGGAAAAATATTATAGTGACTAGCTATGAAATAAAGTAGATAGATTTCCTATTTTCATCTTTGTATAGTTTTGGTCCACATATTTGCTTTTTCCATCTTCATCTAATTTTGCATGTGAATTTATAGGAATTAGTTCCATCCATCTTGAATTTCTTCAACAATTCTTCAGTGAATTTTCCTTGTGAGATGAATGTGCCCTTATTATTTGCTTGACTTTCAATCCCAGAAAAAACCTCTAATCTTCCATTAAATGTTTGCATAACAAACTCGTCAATGACATCATATATAATATAATCCACATATCTATGTTAGGATAATTGAAACACAAAATCGAGAGTGCAAATAAAAACAAAACAAAGATATACATGGTTCACCCAAATTCGAGCTACCTCTATAGGCTATAAGCTATAGGCTATATAGGCTATAGGATTTCTATTACTACTCTAAAATAGGTACAATCAGGAGATTACAAAGTAAGTTTTACCATAATGGTTGTTTCAAAAAATTGATGAACACTCCTATTTATAGGACTAACAAAGATGTGATCAAAATCCAATTCTAGTCAAACTTGATCTCTAAGGATCAAATCCTAACCAAAGTAGAACAAGAATCTCAATTAACGAGGATATCAAATCTTATTGGTCTATAACTTTCGAGATACAATCCAACAAATTTTTATCTTGGCTTAAAAGTCTAAGCTACAAAAAATACCTCAACATAGTAAATTACCTCTCTACCTCTTCAAAAGGCCCCTAGTTGCAAAAATTTTCATCACCACATTGATGAAATTACCCCAAATTGGCACCAAGGGCTCTCCAAAACTGTCATATAAAAGCGTTGGACTTGTAATATCCCTTTAAGTGTTTCAAACATTTGGCAACTTGCCAATGTTCCTTTAACATGGCCAGAACACCAACTCATCATGCTAACAATATGTGATATGTCTAGTCAACAACACACTTCTGAAATTTATCTGTCAGAACATCTATCTACCCATCCATAAAACTGGGGCAACAAACAAAAAGGTGCAACTGGATATTCATAACTTTCTCTACCTATCCAAAATATTAGTTGGGACAACAACCAAAAAGGTATAACCAAATATCCACGATGCCATCCGCAACACCATCCCCAAGATTATATCTTTCTATACTTCTATCTGACTTGTGCTTGATATATACGTCTAACGATGGCTAATAGAGTTTTCATCTAGAGGAAAAGGAACTATAGATGATGTGTGACTTTGTTCTATTGCATTGAGTACTTCTTGCATAGTTGATCAAATGAGGATATTTAATGGTCGGATGGTAATATTAGGGTTCATAGTGGTAAAAAATGTTTAAGCTAGTTTTTGTATAAAAAAGAGATATGATATGAAACAAGGTTAGATCTTGTATAGTTTGATTGAGCTCTTGGGTGGAGTAGTGTAGAGGGGTTAGAATATTACAATGATGGTCCTGTAGGTGTGAAAAGGTGTGGTGGTACTTGATAACCTTTTGAGATGAGCAAAGGGAGTTAAGGAAGAAGGATTGGAGTTATTTATGTTAGAGGGAGTGGGAAGTTGATAATCATGACTAGTGTTGGTGTTTAGAGGATTCGGAAAGACAAGATTAGGGGAAGGATAGATAGAAAGACCTGTAGGATAAAGGAAAGGAAAGGAAAAATAGTCTCATGGAAGACATCATTAAAGACAAAAATTTCTGAAATGAGGTTATATAGTTTGTAGTCTCTCATACCTATAAGGTATCTAAGAAAGATGTATGCAATAGCTCTTGGATAGAATTTAAGTTTATAAGATGAGAAAGCACTTGCAAAAGCAAGGGAGCCAAACACTTCTAAGTATGAATAGTCCATTAGGGAGTTATAAAACAATTCATAGGGTGTTTTGTTGCAAGGACTATGTGATGGAGTTCTATTAATATTTTGAATGAAAGCTAAGATGCATTCAAACCAAAAGAAAGATAGAACTCTTGAGTGAAAATATAATGTGCGAATAATATAGGCAAATGTTTGTGTTTTCTTTCCACAAATGAATTTTTTTGTTATTTTTCTACATAGGAGAAAGGGAAAATCTAATTTAACCCCCCTGTGAAATGTGAGATGAGCGGTTTAC
>JACGDI010001136.1:624144-643245 GCA_014898725.1 Jacaranda copaia | reverse complement strand
AAATGACTATTATGCCCTTAGTTCATCACCATTGGATCTTTTGTTTAAATGAACGGCCCAAATTGAATAGTACTTAATATTTATAAAAAAATTATTTATAAATTTATATACATATATATACAACATATTATATATATTACAACATATTTATCAATATTATATATTATATATTATAATATTATATAATATATAATATTGATAAATATGTGTGTACAAGCTATCATGGTAGCCATGTCAATAAGATTTGGCCAGCTAGATCTGACCAGCGATCGTCGGCTCTAATGACAGTCGTGTATTAAAAAAAAAAAGTTTGACTTAAGGCAACCATGACAGCCTTGCCAATTGCGTGGGGAGGGAGGGGGGAGGAAGGGGGGACGACTACCATGGCAGCCATGCCAACCAAATCTCACTTGTGGCCATCAGCGGCTGCAATAGCTAGCAATCGTCGTGTATAAAAAAGAAAGAGAAAAAAAAACCTTGGCTTCAAGCAACCAATTCTAGTGCTGAGGAGGAGGGCGGAAGTTATATATATTATATGTATGAACATAAATATGTTACAAATATAAGTAATTATATATAATTTTATATATGCATGTACATAATTTTTTTATAAATATTATATAGTATTTGATGATTTATATAAATATTTTATATATTTTATAAATATAAAATTATTTAATTTTGATAATTATATATATAATTTTTTAAATATTAAATAGTGTTTAATTTATATAAGTATGTTATTTATTTGTTAACGATAAAATTATTTAATCTTAGATTAAACAAAAATATATATTATATATATGTATATAGATATTTTATAGATAATTTTATATACTTATATTTATTTGTGCAATCTTTTATATGTATATAATTTTATATATATGTATATATATATTTGTAAATAATAAATAGTATTCAATATATATAAATGTTATGAATAATTTTATGCATATATGTATATATATAATTATATATATGTATATATAATTTTATAAATATTAAATGGTATTTAATTTATATAAATATCATATATATTTGATAAATATAAAATTATTTAATTTTAGATTAAACAAAAGAAAAAAAAATATTTTATATATATGTATATGTTATAGATAATTTTATATACTTATATGTATTTATGTAAATTCTTATATGTATATGTATTTATATATATGCATGTATATATAATTTTATAAATAATAAATATTATTTAGTTTATATAAATATCTTATGTATTTTAAAAATATAAAATTATTTAATTTAGATTAAATAAAAGAAAAAAAATATAAGGATATAAAGTAATTATATATATATATATATGTATGTATGAGGGTATTTTCATCATTTCCATGTAAAATGTGACTCAAATAGATGAAAGGGGGGTAGTGAGCAACAATTTAAAAGTATAAGGTGGGATTTCAGCCTTTTTCATATTATAGAGAAATAAATTGCCCATTTCGCATTTCACATGGGCAAAAAATATTTTAACCCGAAAAATGGTGGATGACTCCTTTTTCATTGAAAAAATTTGTGAATTCAAGTTTCTTTGCATTATTTGATCTGCAGACCTTGATGTTGGACATGAATTGAGTTGAAACAATATCAAAGAACTTTGTTACATCAACAACAACATCAAATTTTTGTTTAAATAAAAAAATGGATCCATGTGAACTATGTGTAATCATCCACAAGAGTAAGAATTTATTCCCACTATAAGAAAATATGTTTTTTGCTACAATATTTTTTTACTTCACTAAAAATAATGTAGTAACAAAGGACTATTTGCTATGATTTTTCTGTTGTAGTATAAAACTTCAAATGTGTGGTAAAACTTATATTAAATACTACACTTCATCTTATCATAGTAAAAGATATATTTATTTACTATAATTTTTATGTGTAGCGAATAATATATTACATTTACTATGATTTTAAATAAACTATGGCAAAAACATGATAATTTATCATACTTTTTCATTAGTGAAGTAAAAACAAAAAAACTTATGAAAGTTTGGTAGCAAAGATTAAAATTTTAAATAAAAAACTTTCACTGAAAAAAAGAAGGTAAAATATATTGGAAGCTATGTTTAATCAATAGTATTTAGGACAAAAAAAATTTCTTTCAATTTTTAATATTAAAAAATTATTTAATTGAATTCTAAATGAACAAATAAAACCCTCCAAAAAATTCTTAATTACTCATGGTTTTAATTAATACAATTAGAGGTAAAATGAATATTTTACTACAATTATTATTATAAAATATTTAATTAATCAATTAAATACTTAATTTAACTAGTTAGTAAAGTCCCTTGAAATAGTAGAGAAGCCAAATTTGGAAGTATAATAAAATTTTGCCACCAATAATTTTACTATCAAAAAATTGATTAATAAATTAAATATATTTAAATTAGCTAATTAGCAACAAAGTGGTCATTGGCCTCGCGGCATCACTTTCACATACATATGTGAAAGGTCAAGAGTTCGAGTTTTAATGAACTTATGGTATGCGTGTGTATAAATAATTTTATTTTTACTACATTTAATTTTGGTGAGAAATTATTTAAATCTTTACTACATTTTTTGAAGTGTGGCGATTAACTATTATATACTACACTTTTAAAATTGTGATAAAAGATACTGGTATATTTGATAGTTTTTTTCTATCAAACATTAACTTTGTAGTAATTGAAAATAATGTTATAGTAAAAGACAATTACTACGGTTGAAAAAGTATAGCTAAGCTTTTACCTTGCTTGCAATGTCTACGGTTAGAAAAGTATAGCACAGGCGTAGTTAATTACTATTTGCTATACACATTTAACTGTAGTAAAAATTATATTTTTTTGTAATGTCCATTTGAGATGGAGTGCTGTAAGGTCCCTAAATGTCTCCATAAACAATGTCTTAAAGGATTTTGAGGCGTATTCTTATGAGCAATGAAAGGAATTGTCTTCATTTTGAAGAGCATGTGTAACAAAGATAAGCTTTATTTGAATGGAAAACTTTACATCTCAGTTGAGAGCTCAAATGAGCAAGTCTTCTATGTGAAGGATTGCTTAATTTAGTGTGCCATTGGTAGCAAGAGAGCTGATTCACATGACCAATAGATGAAGGAAGCTTGGAGTTGAAAGTATATAAATCTTCAAGATTATCAACTCTTCCAATCATCTTCAGGCATTGTTGATCCTAGGTAAGACAATGATCATGAAAGAAAAGGAATGTAAGCTGTGAATTCTTAGTTAAAGTGCTAATAGACAAGAGGTTATATTTAAACTAAGAACATATAACGCGTTGGTGAGGACCAAATCTGGACTTAAGGCAATGATGTCAATCTAATGAACAGTACGCTAAAGTGATTTAGTAAAAAGTCATTGGATAGGAGTTATAGACTCAAAGGCATTGATACTAGTGTAAGCATTACTAGAAGCTCCAGAATCTATGATCCGTAGATTAGAAGAAGAAGTGAGAGGAGAGGAAGCAACTAAAAGGCAAGTACGTATGGTAAACAAGGTTAAGTCTGTGGTATCAACTTTGGCCGAATGAGCTAGTTGCTAGTTGACTAGAAAACAAGGTCATAAGCTATTGACATTGAGTGTTGTTGACAGATTGAAGAAAGCTATTAGAAGAAATATTGTGATTTGACATAAAATTTGCAGTTGCAATAGCTTGCTTAGGTCTTTGCTTGTAACTAGGTGATAACTGTGTAGCTTATAACACTTATCAACATATGACCGAGCAGATTGAAATAGGTATAATATGATCCATCTCTCTTGCCTTCATGAGAGAATTGTTGGATATAGTAGATTTGGCAGGTTTGTCAGACTTTGCAGTGTGCTTAAAAGTATCAGATTTCACATGAAATGCCATGGTGTTGTTGATGTCGGTTGTAGAATTAAGAGAACCTCCAATTTATTTTCGGCATTCCTCTGGAGAGATCAAAGAGAGAACCTTATTAATATGGGGAATTGGATCGATGAGTAAAATATAGCCTCTAACGTGAGAGAAGGAGTCATTTAACCCATAAAAAAGGATAATATGTACACATGAAATGAGATCTTTCACTTCTCCACAGACAGCAGCCACAGGTACAAATGGGTTGGAAATTATTGAGTTTTTTTCCACAGATACAATAGCTACAAGTACAAACTGGTTGGAAATTATTGAATTCTTCCCAAATAATCTTAAGTTTAATAAGATAAACACCAATATTATATTAATTCTAGTGATGCATCATTAGATCATGCAGAGTTAGAAAAGAAGAGATCTATTGCTCTATTGGAACCTGTCTCTGAGATCAATCCATATGGCCTGAACAATGTCTAAAAAAATGTAATGCTGGAGATTTCCTTTGAAACCAAGTAAAGGGTCCATGAAATACAATGTTATTGTCTCGCTACCATGAACTCAGCAATAGAGGCTCAAAATCTATTAGTTTCTAAAGAGATCCATCCACAAAACCTACTTTATTCTTCACAAATAATGCAATAAGCATTGCATGTTCCAGGATGAATCGTTACTGCCTGCGAGAGATTCTAAGACGAGAACTAGCCCTAAACTGTTGGAATGGTTAAGCCAGAATGGATAAAGAGGACCATTTAAGGTGGACTGATTGAGAGTTTGCATCTAGATTCCAGCTGGAGGTATTGCCATGGCAAAATTTAGAGAAGAAAGAGAAGAACGTAGATGTAAAAAGGAGATGAAAGAAAAAAGAATCAGATTTTTGTGGAAGTAGAATTACTCTGATGCCATGTCAGAAATTAGAGAAGAAAACAATGAGAGAGAAATGGAAAATTTTGGTTTGGTCAATTAATTAAGCAACTAAGTACATGCTTATATGAAATATGTGAGCAAGTTGGACCAATAGCCTACCGATTAATACTACTTCAGAACGTTATATAAATACATGATGTCTTCTATGTATGCCATCTCTAAAATACCATCATGATCTCTCTCACATCATCTCATGCAAAGGTGTGCCACTGGAAAGCAACTTGACATCTGAGGAACAACCAATACATATCTTGGATCAAAAATTTTAAGAGTTTCGAAATTAAAAGATTTCCCAAGTGAAAATACTATGGTAGAATCATGGTATAGAAGAGGCAACATGGGAACAAGAAGATCACATGCTCTAGAGTTACTTCAAACTCTTTCAATGGCCAGGTGAGAATTTGAGGATCAAATTCTTTCAACACCCCTAAAATTTTAAGGAAAATGTATTAAAAAAAAAGTTTTAGAATTATGAAATAGTTAGAATTTAACAAGAAATAATATTAATAATAGTAGTAATAAAAATCGATAGAGAGCCAAACGTGATTTATTTAAAAGTTTGTAGGGTTAAAAAGGAAAAGCCAAATGGATCAAATAAAGAAATGAGGGTTAATGTCAGGCACTCAAAAAGCTGGAAGACTGAATCGAAGGTTGAGGAAAAGTTTTGGGGGCGCTAGTTTGATTTTGAGATTATGAAAAATATATAAACTGGGGCCTTGCACTCTCTCAAATTTTTCCATGCAAACCTCAGTTAGCGTTTTCTCTTTGTCGTTGCCGGAGAACTTTCAACCTAACCCAACCATTTGCTTCCTCTCGCCAACGTGAACACATCCATATCAAAATTTCCCCAAACCAGCCCGTAAAACATTAGGAAATCGATATTAAAGATAAGCGCGGTGATCGACGGTTGTCGCGTCAGTTCCGATGGTTGGTGGTCGTGGCCAAGGGAAAAAAACCAACAGGTTTTGTGAGTAAAAGAACGTGGTAACTCCAATTTCTAGTTTCAGTCAACAGCAAAGAAGTAATTTGAGAAAAATCACGGTGATGGTCAGCAATGTGGCATGCAATCTTTGGTCAAATTGACCTGCAGGACAACGAAGAAGCTAAAAATTGATGGCGGCGCGCAGCAGAGCTCTGACAACCGACGGCGGTGTGCAGCAGAGCTCTCATAAGGGTTGGCACTTCGGCAACTTCTGAATAGCGTGTTCAGGACAACGATCCGAACACACTCAACTTGATCTATGAATGAAAATTGATTCCAAAATTGATTAATTTGGTAAATTTTGATTAAACAGTTAAATTGCTTCCTAATTGGGTTCGATTGAAATGTTAAGCTAATTTTCAATGTATCTATAATTTGATTGGGTGAGAGTTTATGATTTTGAACCTGAATGATTGGATATAAAGTTAGTATACAGGGACATAGGGACCCAGATTGTTAATTAGAACCTAACCACCATCAATTAAGCTAATTGGTGTGAATCGGAGCATAAACTTATGTAACATTGTAAGAATTAATTGTTAATAGGAAAACATGCGAAATTTCTATGGATAGACTAGATTTATTAGTCATGGGCTTAGACTATTAGATGAAGTATTGTTGGTAAGATAATAAAATAGTGATCCAAAACTAATTAAAAATATTGTTACTAGCCATATTCAATCACAACAATTAGGGGTGGACATCATGTTCGGATTTGGGGTACTTGATCTGACTCTATCAGGTATTTTTTGTATAGATTGGATATTTTTAGTTCTCAAATCTGAACAGATATTTATGAGAGTACCCAAATATTTAGGGGTTGGGTATCAAATATTGGCCTAGGGTACCCAATACCCGATCGGGTGCCCCCATTAAAAAAAATTAATTATATTGTTAAGTATATCACGTATTAGTCATTAATATTTATATTTAAATTTTAAAATTATATAATTAGATAGAATTTAAAACTTGTGAATAATAAATTATAATGCTATCAATTGGGTTACAACAAAAATAAATAACAAATTAACAAAATTTTAATTTTTATTTATTAAAAATAAAAACAAAATTAGTGGGGATTTTAGAGTACCCATAAAATGGGGGTTGAAAATTAGGTATCAAAAAATGATACCCGAGTCCTCGTGCAGGTACACCAAGGAAGCCCGATCCCACCCACCCTAACAACAATAGTAAACTAAGATTTACACAAATCTTTGGGGCTTCAATAGTTTCATTATCTTTTAGACAAGTTGAGCATGGTGATCCACATGCTCCAACTTGAGTGTGTGTGTGTGTGTGTGTGTGTGTGTGAGAGAGAGAGAGAGAGAGAGAGAGAGAGAGAGAGAGAGAGAGAGAGAGAGAGAGAGAGAGAGAGAGAGAGAGAGAGAGAGAGAGAGTTGAGTAGTTTATGCTACATTACAGCTTTGGTGTTGGCCTATAATCTCTCCTTATTTGTTGTATAGTTTTAAGTGAATATTTCTTTTTTATTTAGGACTAGGGGTGTTCGTTGTTTGGTTTGAATCAATTTTAAGGTCAAAAGCCAACTAATCCAAATATATTATGTATATTAGATCGGTTTGATTTTTATTATAAATATTATTCAATTTAATCAATTTTAAGTTAGTTTGGATTAGATTAGTTAATTCGATTTCCCAATTTGAATTTTTAACTAGAGTATTTGACAAATTACTATTGATAATTAAATTAATTTAATAAATTGATTTGTAAATTTCATTTAGCAATTGTATTTGTGGAAATTAGGAGTGTAAACGAGTTGAGTCGATTCCAAATATAGTAAACTTAAGCTCGACTCATGGAACAGACAAAAGGTTGAGCGAGCCTTATCGACCTCAACTCCATGAGGCTAGTCATAGGAAAGTAGAAGATCTCGATTTATATAAGTTCAGATGAATTCAAGTTTGTATAGATTTATATTATTGAGTTAGGTTTGGCTCATTTGACTAACAAGCTCAAACTGCTCATAAATCATTTCATCTCATTTACACCCCTATATGGAATTGAGTTAAATTATGTAACAACACACAACTATAAAATTATAAGTTCACACAATAATTATTCATATGTATTTAATTTTTAAAAGTGGAAAAATCCTAGGTTAGTTTACTTTAATTTATTTATGCATTTTACAATTAATATATATTTTTTTACATTATTGTTATATAGAATTCAGTTTGTTTTAGATTGGATTGGTTTATGAGATTAAAACCAAAAATCAATCCAAACCAATCGATTTTGAAAAAATAAATCCAATAAAAACCAAAAAGATTTTATTTTAATTGATTTTTGATCTTTTGGATTTTTTGGATTGGATTGAATCTAAACACCTCTATTTATGACAGATTTCATGTGATTGATTGTGCTTTGTTTAGGGCAAATTTTTTGTTTTAAACATCTACATGTATTGTACGCATATATATTTAATGTTTCAATATATGTTAAAAAAGCATTTAACTAGCAATATTACTTTCTTTCTTTCTTTCTTTCTTTTTTTTGAAAAAAGCATAAAAACATAGCTCATAATTTAGTTATGGTGTAACATGAAATAAATATCGCACAGAAATAGATAAAGTATATATAGTTATTAGTAGTTGTAAAATATACAATTTTATGTCTTATCATAATGCATTGATTAGATTAACTATTTAAATATAATTTTAATGTATCAATTAAATTAATCATAGTTTTCAAGAAGTATAAAAAACTAAGTTTTTGCCCATTTTTTCCCCTTACCTATAAATTATATTTTTGAATATTTTCTATCTATAAATTAATGTCTCAAACTTTTTTAAATTTATTATTTAATGTAATAATTGTGAGCATATATTTAAATAATTAAGAAAATATATTTTTAAAGTATAAGAACATAATAATATTTTTGAATATTTATAATGGACATTTGATGGGTGGTTTGACGGTAAAATCATACCTTTCCCAGAAAAATATCATAAGTTCGAGTCTTGTACAGAGCAATTGAGGTATGTTGGGGTCTCATAATATGACTATTGATGGTAAACTAAGATGTCATTCAAATGAATCCTTTTTGCCGTTAAATTTAGCATGTTATTTAATTATTTTTTATGGCATGTTATGATGTCATCTAAAGAAATTTTTTGTGATATTTTAACATCACTATATGCATTTTTTATGGCCTGTTAGCATGTCATTTAAAATTATTTTTTTGACATTTTAATATGTCATTTATTGTACTTCTTATGGTGCATTATCTTGTCACTTAAAGGAATTTTGGTAGCATTTTAATGTGTCACTACATACATTTTTAGTGGCATATTGGCATGCCATTTAAATTTTCTTTAATGGCACCTTAGCATGTTATGTAATGCATTTTTTGTGACATTTTAATACGCCATCTAATATATTTTTTCTTGCACTTTATTAGTGTCACAATATATATAAATTAATGACATTTATATCTTTAGCTACACACTACAAGTGACATTTTTAAAAAAATTTCATTAAATATAAAATTGCCACTATAATATTATTTAAGTTATATTTTCTAATGACACTAAATGTAATTTTTGTTATAATGTGAGTGCCATCCCCCCAAATCCTGCCAGCCCATAGCTGGGCTAACCATGGCCAGCCATTTGGGTGGGGGTTGATGGGGGTGGGAGATGGTTTTATATAATATATATTTATATTTATTATCCTTTGTGTGCAATTTATGCTTGCATAAATTAATTTGTACTTATATATATATAATTTGCATAATGATAAAGTTAGCCCTCATATAAAGTAAAAATTTTATAATCCATTATCAAATCAGAGGAAAAATTCAAAAGTAATTAAGATATTAAACTTATCTTTTGATAAAAGAAATCTTTTAGTAAATAGTGGTTATCCAGAAATATAAGTTTTTTTGAATATAAAGAATAAGCAAAAGGACAATTTTGGTACATTTGAAATTTGGTATCGTAATTTCCATTCTAAACACAAAAATACTTTTCTTTTTATAAGGGCTTGTTTGCTTGGGCATATAAGATTAGACAAGATTTATATACTAATGATATATAAGCTAGAAATGGTATTCAATACCATGTAATATGTTATTTGCTTTGATTTAAGAAATTGATGATATCTCACACTTGACACTATATAATGTTTGGTTGGCAGAAATGCTCAATGTAATTACACTTTATAATGTTCAAAATATCTTAACTTCTAAAAAGGTAAATTTCCAAAATATGACCGTGGAATTTGGCAAAAAGTGTTGAGATTAAGGTTTTTACATAAGAGATAAGAATGACTTTTTTCAGTTCTTATCAAATTAGATTTAAAAGGATGGAAAATGGATCAAGCCATCTTAGCTTGATCCATAAACCAACATGGCCCATGATACCATGTCGGACCACAAATGTATCATGTATCATAAAAATGTGAAACAAACAAAAAATAAAGTTTGAAAATATATTTATCATGCCTTATGTGAATCAAACAAGCTCTAATATTATAGAAATGTGATTTTTTTTTAATAAAAAACTCAACTTTCATTAATAAAGATCACTCATAAGAGATTCAACAATAAAATTGGGACATTACTAATCCAAACCCCACAGCCTAACAAGAACCAATCACATTTGCTATCATATAAGCATCTGTATTTGCAGATCTTTTGATGAGCAATTATATTCACAGATCATTTAACAAAAGAAACGAGAAGATGATCTTAACCTTCTTTAAAACTTCTAAAATCATCAATAACCAGCCCAGGATTGAAAAGAAACTATCTTGACTATTGATAGCACAAACCACTTCCTGCAAATCCAACTCCACCATACATTTTGGAATGTTTGATTGCTTTATCCAACTAAGAGCTTCTTTAATTCCCCTACATTCGGTTAAGCTACTGTATACAATTCTATTGAAGGTTGTGAAAACTGCCGCCACAAAAGAACTTTCATGATCATGAACAATCCATCCAACTCCTGTCATATTTCTAATATGGAAGACAACCGCATTCGTGTTAATTTTTGTGCATCCTATTTCTGGTTTCTTCTAAACTTGAGGAGAAAATACTTGCAGACTACAATCTAGAATTTCGTTGTGCTTCTCACGGGCATGTTTCCATTGATCCAGGTATGCAGCAACAAAATGAAACACAACATTGCTCGTTCTTCGTTCCCCCTTCCAGATAATATTGTTCCTATTACTCAACAACCACCAGAACTGGACACTCTTAACTTACCTCCACTTGCTTTAATCGCAACAAGTCTCTGGTTGGTAAACAAGATTGGACTGCTCTCCATGTCATCAATCTAGATTTAGAAGGTACGGACAGATTCCAAAATTTATTCCAGAAACTATTTACGACAACAGTCCGGTGCTCCTGTCCTTCGGCCGAAACCAAGTGTTGACTGTAGGTGCTTTTAACTGAGTATTTTCCATGTTTTTTCCTTGCTCCAAAAGAGATTACTTTACATCTCCCTCATACTAATTGAAATCTAGTAGATAAGGTCTTTATTTGTTTCATTAAAGATTTCATCAATCAACTATGAATTCCATTCCTTCCTCTGACTAATCAAGAGATCAACAACTTTGAGTCCAGCATAAGTCTCGTCCAACGTAGTGGAAATAAAGGGATATGAACTGCGAGGAAGCCAAGGATCCGAGACAACCAAAATTCTCTTTCCATTTCCAACTCTCCATCTACTGCCCTCTTTAAATAATATTGTGTATTTATAGATATACAATAATATAGATCTAAATATATATTATTTAAAAATATTCTTTATAAAGAATTTTTTACTGTGTTTAAAATTTAGGTTTTATTAATTTTTTTAAATATTTTAGTGAGTTTTTTTTATTATTATTATTTATATAGATGCACACAAATCAGACGCCCGCTAAGATAATTAATCCTTTTCATTTTATGAGTTTCTGATAATATTGAGGACCAAAAGGTGTTATAGAATTTATGAAATTTAGAATAAAAATAATAAATTCCAATTTGTGGGACTAATAATGCACACACAATTGTATTGTGGAACAAAATAAACAATTTTCCCACTAAAACTAATTTATACTGAAAAAACTCACATTTTGAATGGAAACCTATTTGCCATTAGCAGTTTCATGATAACAACAATTAATCTTCAATGGAGAATAACGGGACAAATTCTGCATCAGTAGTCATATATAAATGATTCAACATCATCATAATATTGCTTGTAAGAGGTCTCAGTAGACTCTAAACCCAATACCCGTCTGTCTAGGTCCATAGGTTATTACATAGTGATCTCAGCAAATCATCATTCTTTGTAGCCCGTTATATTATAATACATCACCTACAGATTAATAATACTATGAACAATAGCAGATTACCGAATATTGAGACAACAAGTGTTGTTCATTTAATAAATATGGTCTCAGGTGCCAATAGTCATCTTTGCCTGCTTCAATAATTTAACAACCTCAAGCATCGTAGGCCTCATCCATGGCTCATCACAAGTGCATGACCTGGCAATGGAAAGAACGTGCAACATCTGATCCTTCCACGCACCCGAACCAGAAATCGACGGGTCTAGTATTTCATGCTCTCTTCCACTTACAGCCATCCACCTGACCCATCCAACAAGATTTCCTCCCTCAACATCAGCTTGCCCAACCGGCGCTTGTCCTGTTACAAGCTCCAGCATCACCACTCCAAAGCTGTAGACATCTCCCTTGGTGGTAGCAACCATGGCCTGGCCATACTCAGGCGGTATGTAACCAAATGTACCGGCAAGCACAGTGGAAACATGGCTCTCACAGGCACTTATTATCCGAGCCAGGCCAAAATCTGATACTCGTGGCTCAAAGTTTTTGTCCAATAGTATATTGCTCGACTTGATGTCTCTGTGAATGATGTGGGGAACAAAACCATGATGCAGAAAAGCAAGCCCTCGAGCTGACCCCAGACAAATCTTGAACCGAGTTGGCCAGTCAAGTGCCTCAACTGAATCTGCCAGGTTCCTCAGCCAAAAGTCTAGGCTCCCGTTCTCCATGTATTCATATATCAGGAATCTCTCATCTGCAAACACACAGTAACCAAGCAATGGAACCAAATTTTCATGTTTAACCTTTCCAATGGTTTCCATTTCAGCCAAGAATTCACGCTCCCCATGCAAGTGGCCTCCATTAAGCCTTTTGACAGCTATTGCACGTCCTTCTGGTAGTGATGCTCTATATACTGTACCAAACCCACCATCGCCAATAATGTAACTCTTGCTGAAATTTTCAGTTGCTGATAAGATATCAACAGCTTTTATCCTTAACAACGAGTGCTCAAAAGTTGCAACGTTGATGCTCAGGGGCTCCTTTATTTTCTTTCCCAAAAGCCCCTCACTGGATGTAGGCTCTGGTGTCATCACAAGCTTACCCCTGCAATCGTCAAGAATCATCACTCCCTGTCTCTGAGTTTTCCATTTCATAAGACCAATAAGTAGGATCATAAAGATGACTGTGGCACTGATACCAACACCAAACACTGAAGCACGGGAAAAAATTGGACTAGACTGAGAATCACGCCTCGGAAAGAGAAATGGCAGGCCTAGAATACATGGCTTTTCATTGATGCAAGATTCTGGAAAATGACCAGTGAAACTGTTGCCAGAGAAATTGGCAAATATTAGGCCTTGTATGGTACAGATATTACAGGGAAAGAAGTCCTGGAAGTTGTTTTCTGATATATCAAGAAAAGTCAAGGCAGTAAGATCTGAAAGGGATGCTGGAAAGCTTCCAGTGAATGTATTGTTGTGGAGATCTAATACAGAAAGAGATGCCAGATTGGAGATAGAATCATCAAGTGTACCAGTAAAATTGTTATTGCTGGCATTCAAAACCAAGAGAGAGCTGGTGCCCTTAAGGTCAACAGAGAGAGAGCCTGATAGAGAGTTCATGCTGACATCCAAATAGGTCAAACTTTTGACACTAAATACAGAAGGCGGTAATGGACCTCTTAAGTAGTTATTTGAGAGATCGAGCTTAATTAAACTTGGCAATGTTGACCAAATATTATCAGGAATCAAGCCTGTTAATTGATTATGTGATAGTATGAGGCCTTGAAGATTCATCATTGAGAACAACCGAAGAACCACTGAACCTGACAAAGAGTTGAATGATAAATCAAGCAAAGTTAAGTTAGCCAGTGATGCTATCTCCTCAGGAATGCTTCCATTCAGCTTGTTTCCCTGCAACAGGATTTCTTTCACAACAATGCAGTGCCTGATTGCACGAGGAATAGGTCCCACTAGTTCATTGTAGGACAGATCAAGCCTGCCATAATGCTGAGTGTACTCAGAGTCTGGTAAAGGA
The DNA here is from genome assembly GCA_014898725.1 of Jacaranda copaia. Classification (NCBI taxonomy): domain Eukaryota; kingdom Viridiplantae; phylum Streptophyta; class Magnoliopsida; order Lamiales; family Bignoniaceae; genus Jacaranda; species Jacaranda copaia. Next base: position 629,153 of record JACGDI010001136.1, on the reverse strand, counting down.
ACATTCTGAAAACCGGAGCATATCTCTTCAGGTATGGGACCAGAAAATTGATTATCTGAAAGAACTAAGTTGTCTAGCAACTTCAATTTGGATATTGATTTTGGGATTTGACCTGTCATTCTATTTGCCCCCAAGTCCAAAGACACAAGCTTTGTGCACTGGAAAAGCTCCAATGGTATATCTCCAGTTAGTTTATTACCATGTAGAGATAAATTAGTCAGATTTTTAAGCTTGCCAATGCCAGCAGGGATGCTTCCATCAAATAGATTATTGTCCAGTTGCAACCTCTCAAGAGTTGAGATGTTGGCAACTGCACCTGACAATAGGCCTTCAAGCAAATTATCATTCAGTGAGATTGCCATGAGTGTTTTGGACTCCCAAAGGTGATCAGGAATGTTACCAGATACTTTGTTCATTGACAGTTCCAAGTTAACTAGCCGAAGATCCCCAAGGTAGCCTGGTAGCTCACCAGAAATATTATTTTCAGACAATATCAAATCTGTGAGATTGAGACAATCCTTGAATATACCGTCAATGCCACCAGAAAAGTTGTTGCGAGAAAGCACTAGAGTGGCCAAGGATGGGGCATTGCATATTTCTGCAGACAGCTCACCAGAAAGCATGTTGGCACTAATATCCAAAAGTGACAAGGCAGGCAGGTTAAGTGGTGGCAAAGACCCGGTAAAAAGGTTCTGTGATAATACGATAGACTCAACTTGCTTCCAGTTCGAAATCCACACGGGTACAGGGCCTGACAAGCTGTTTGAGTCAAGGAGAAATGAACTGATTGACTCTAAACCTGCAAGGCCTTCAGGTAATGGACCATGAAACAAATTGAAAGAAAGATCTATGATCTTGAGTTTCTTGCAGTTACCCAACTGCGACGGTATTGTTCCCATTAGTCCAGAGTTTGGAGCAATGAGATAAACTAGATTTAGCAGCCTGCCAATACTCAAAGGCAATTCTCCATTGAAATCATTCTGTGCTAAGTTCAAGTAAGTCAAGTTACGTAACATAGAAACTTCTTCCGGAACATTTCCAGTAAACCGGCAACTCTGGAGATCAAGTACCCTGAGGTCTTGCAGATTGCCTAATGCAGATGGTATACTCCCAGTAAAAGAGTTCGATGCAAGATCAAGAATTTGAAGCATCCTTAGTTTTCCAATTTCTGGAAATAGAAGTCCAATGAATCTGTTTTGTCTTGCAGTGAAGAACAAAAGCCTTGTAAGATTACTTAAACTCACAGGCAGAATGCCAGAAAAGATGTTGCTGCTGATGTCAAGAGATTGCATTAGCTGTAAGTTACCAATTTCTTCTGGAAGATTTCCAGAGAATGAATTTGAATGTAGAGAGAGTTCCTTAAGCTGTGTGAGTTGACCAATTGTAGAAGGTAGCCTGCCTGAAAAATTGTTGTCATCTAGTATAAGTTGTCTCAGATGTTTCAGTTTAGCTATGCTCGGAGGTAGCATCCCAGATAATCTGTTGTCACTCAGATCAAGGACTTCCAAATTCTCAAAATCCCATAACCCTGGAAAAATCTCACCTGTAAATGCACAATGGCTGAGGTTAAGCTGCTCAAGAGATCTAAATTGACCAATAAGCCTGGGGAATGGAAGATTTAGAGGTGAGACTGAGCATGATAAATCTATTTGAGTTACTTGAAGACCATCACATTTTATTCCAGTCCAATTGCACGGAAATGTCTCTGAGTCAAACCAACTTGAAATGACCTCTCTCTTGTCAATGAATGAGTCTCTAAGGGCCCTCAACAATTGAGTGTCATCAACTAAAACGGCCCCTGCGGATATTGGAAACACAAAGCAGACAAGTACAATGATGATGAGAATAAAAGATGATTTCCATCTCAGAAGTAATGTAGTCATCTTGCGCATGATTTAGGAGCACAGCCTGCCTTATTGCCAAAGTAGCTGTAGGTAATGAAGATGACTCTGCAAGGGAGAGTAAATGCTTCAAATTGTACTAAATCCAAGTATTGTGTATGAAACAAATACAAAGTGCATATATGTACAAGAAAAAAAAGAGGATACACTTTGGCTCCAAAATTAAGGACCATGAATTGAATCCTAGTACTTCAAACAAAGATTCATCAACAGTTACTTAAGATTGAAACTGAATCATCTAACAGCAAGAGACAACTAACTTAAAATCATTTTCTCGTACAAATTGAGCAACAAGTGAACTAATCTGAGTAAAACCTAGAAAATGCTCCAATATTATACTGGAGATTGGTGAAAACTGCACAAATAGCCAATTTGTGGCCCATTTTTTCTGGAATTTAGTGGTGACTAAGATTCTCCTTTTATAACTTAAATATCTCTATTTTGCAGCAATAGATATTGTATTATTCTACATGCTACAAAAGCAGCCATGAGCGGTACAATCCATGATCCAGCATTGGCAGCTCAAAGGCCAAGATTTCAATTTCTCAGGGTGGATGTCTGCAAATCAGTCCTCTAACACCATTAAATTGGACATTACTTCTCAAATTTGCAAATTACAATTATCTAGCATTCTGCCAAGAAAGAAGAGTAAAAGTGGCATAAAAGCAATTTTAAATACAGAGAACATGCAGCTCCTTTTAGATTCAATTAAAGCTAACGCCTCTCAATCAGAAAACAACATTATTTTCCTTGCCACAGTACAGTTTACAGGGAAATAAGCAAATTACCTATAGTCAATGTAATATCAGCCTCTGAAGAGCCAGCCCGCCAGATCTAACTGATTTACTGTACGGACAGACAAATTCTGCCTAAAAGTAAGTAACTGTATCAAATTACATTCTTTACGCACTTCCACTCACAACAGCAGTAGTTAAACATCTCTCACAGAGAATATGCATGAACTAGTGCCCATAACACAAAAACCTCCTAAAATAACTATTTCTATAATTTGAGATACGCATATAACATACTAATAATGTTGTAATGAGCGTGATAATTACGAATAGATATATATAGTTATAACTGAAGAGAAACTAATTTATTTCTAGAAGATCAAATATTTCAGCTGAAGAGAGCGTACCATTTACGAACCAAACTGAAACTTCATTTTAATAAAAATTCAGACTACGAGAACAATGAGGAAAGAAAGAAAGAAGAGAAGAGAAAAAGGGCTACGGACTCCAAAAAGAGAGCCTGAAAGCAGGCCCTTTAAATACGAAAAAGAGAACACCCACAACCACAAGAGATGAAAGAATGTTTTGGTATATTTGTCTTTGTCTTGCTTATTAGTGGAGAGTGGAGAAGAAACTGAAACTGGGTAAAAGCTGCCAACTTCATATTCTGTAGGCATTGATTGGTGTAGGGCTCGAGAAAGATTCGCAGCTACACATAAAAGAATTAAACAATTTTTTATATAAATTTACATCACATGCATCTCTTATCAGCCCATCTTCTTTATGCTTTTTTTTCTGCATGCACTAATCCCACTAACAATCGCCCAAAAAACCAAAAGAAAGACCTGCTGCTATTAAACACAAACATCAGAAAAGTACATGAAACAGGCACCAGGCAGAAATTCTTTTTCTAATAGAATTTTTTCACGAATCAATGCCAAATTAAAAGGGTTTTAAGGCATGCTTAAGAAGAGCTAGAAGTTCAGATTAATTTCATTAGCCAATCTTTTACATAAAACAATTGAAAATGGAAAAGTGAGGCAGAAAAATGTTACCTTTATCAATCTTCTTGCAGTAAGCCCATGACAGAAACTTCAGGAACCCTGTTGCTTTCAAAGAGGGGCTTCCCATATTAATTGTTTGGTTATTCACACTGCAACTGAAGAAAAAGCAAACACAAGACACAGTGAGAGTGAGTACTCTTTCTCTTGAGAAGCCGTTTTATACTGTATGTGAGGTGGGGTATACATATATCACTTTCAAATCATTTTTCTGAGGCTGTAACTCTGAAAGTGGAGATTTGATTCGGGTAAACTGCAGTGAAGAGATACCATGGTTACAGAAAGTACACACAATTTCACAGTACTACACTACTACTCAATGGTGGTTGGGTGGATGTGTCGTTATGTGGGCAGAAGGGTGGCGCGGAAAGCGTGAGCAAAAGCTGACAGCTAAGGAATAGTGAAGCCTCTTCAACTCATGTGGGCATGCTTAAAAAATGAAGGCATTTTAAGGTTACAGCTTGTTAGATTTATTTTCAAAACTTATTTTCATATTTTTTATTATTTTAAAAATAAAATATGTTATTTTTTATATATTTTTATTCAAAATTATTTTTATTTTAATTTTCAAAATCATAAGAAATGATTCGATACTCTTATGTTGATTTTTCAAATCCAGAGATTCATAAATTGGGATCCTAATGCATACAAATACAAATGATCTAATGGGAGCAAGAATTTTCAGAAACATTTGAAAGATTTTATTTTTGAGCAAAAGAGCCATTTTCAAATAGTGTTCGATCAATTACGTATTAATCAATATTTGATTGATTGGTCTCAATTGCGCTCTCGAAGGAATATGTGTATCTGAGATATCCTAGCTACAATGTTTAATCCCAAAATTAGTTATTTACATATGACTAGCAAAAAAACACCATTCTATTTTTTCTAATGATAATTTTGAAAAAATGAACTTTATTGATTGATTCACAACACCTTTTCCTTGATTTTGATAGTATCAATGAGTACTTTGCAAGTTAGAACAAAGGGAGAATCACTCAATTTCTTAGATTGTATATATTTATGTAGATTAAATATTATACAAATACTTTATATACTCTTAACTTACCCTATTTATTTTATTTTAATATCTTAGAAAAAAGAAAAAAATTTATAAGTTCATTGAATAAGTTTCATTTAACACATTCCCCAATAACAGATATCTTGTCTCAAAAATTTATATATTTTTTCTCTCTATTATATTGTTTTTGAAGCTATTACGAGCTTGAAGGTCAGGTACTCTGATGGATTTGAGTGTTTTTGGGGCTTGAGACCTGCAACCACAAACACATGTGAACTAGCCGAGATGTCCC
>JACGDI010001136.1:594737-622515 GCA_014898725.1 Jacaranda copaia | reverse complement strand
ACTTGAGTTTGTTCATCTTCTCCTGGGTCATGTATCTTTCGGCTAGGTCGAGCAACTCCTCCATCGACCTGGGCCTCTCTTTCACCAAGGCATTTGCACATTCTTTGTGCCTCAATCCCAAGAATAGCACATCGATTAAGAATTCGATCCTGGGGTTATCAATCTTTAGGATCTCCGTATTGAACCTGGTGAAGAAATCTCGGAGAGACTCTCCCTCATTTTGCTTGACAGTATAGAGGTAGGTGTAGGGGAGCTTTGCCTTCCTCCTACTAGCAAACTGGTACAAAAACTTATCGCACAACTGGTCGTAGGAATAGATAGTCGATGGTTCCAGCTTTACGAACCAGTCTAGTGCGATTCCTTGAAAGGTGGTCACCAATATTTTAGCATAGATAAACTCGTTGTGACCATGCAGCTGCATCATGTGTTCGAACTACATAAGGTGCTCGTTGGGGTCAGTTGAACCATCATACCTCGGGAGACCGGTCAGAATTTTGGAGTCCACTGCAATCCTCTCGTCGATAATCTCCTATATGAACAGGGACCCTCTGTCCCGACGAGATCTTTGGGGAGTATCCGCATTCTGTGCTTTGTCAGTATTTCTCCTCAAGATCTCGTCAAGTCGTCGATTCAGTTGCTACACTTGATGGGAAACTTCTTCCCACTCATCCCGATCTGCCTAAGAGGCAAACTTGGTGCACTTGGCCTTGTCGCACTGTGGGGCTCGACTAGGCTGACGTGCCAAATCTGGAGATTCACCTCTGTTTTCGTGGTAGTCTCAGTTTGGGCGTTCGATCCTATCGCGCTGCGGGGCTCGATTAGGTTGAACGCAATCCTCTAAGTCTGCCACCTCCTCACAAAGTTCTGGATGCCTTCTCTCTACTGGCTGGCGCTTGGGACTGGGCTCGCACCAGGCGAGTGTCTGCCTGGCCTCCTGATGGGAGGGGCTATTCTCCAGGTGTCTGTTTTTCAGTGCTGGCGGTGGGGTGCGTTGGCGGCAGGAGCTGGCATTAAAGTGTGCCTGTTCAGAACAACAGATAACTGAGTCGATATTTGGGCAGAAACCTGCTCACTAATCATTTGCATTAGCTAGGATATAAGTAGCATCACCAGCTGCTCCTGGGGGGCACTGGCGCCCAGAGTAGCTGTGTGTTGCTGGGGATTAGTTAGTGGTGGGGAAATAGATCTCCGATTTTTCTCCCTCCCAGAAATTACTCTGCGTGTGTTTACCATTTTTACGCTGCAATCTTAATAATTCCCACAGACAGCGCTAAATGAAGCTGCTACAAGCTTGAAGGTCAAGTACTCCGATGGATTTGAGTGTTTTTGGGGCTTGAGATCTGCAACCACGAACACAAGTGAACTAGCCGAGATACCCCCGGCTAAGGCACTCCGACGCTTAAGTTAGTTTAGGTGGAGCAGAATATATGGAGAGTGTGCAGTGAATAGCGTAAAATGGCATTACCTTGAGCGCGGTTGGGCCTGTTGTATTTATAGTTTTATGTGGGCATGACTTTACCCAAATACCCTTATCAGGTGTGATGGTCCTTTCCCCCTGTCAAGGGGTTGAAAGTCATTTCATGTTCAGAATCTGATATAGTGCCAGGTGGCTAAATCTTCAGTTTTCTCGGATAACCGTGCCAGAAGGGGCACGTGTCTGTCAAAGTTGTTAGCAGGGTTGTCAGAGTTGTTGGCAGCAGTTATACCGGCTACCACATGACATCGACGTGGAAATATTCAACCTGCCAGATAAGTGAGTAGAGGATGATTCGATGGTCGATTCATGTCGACCAGAGATAAGAGCTTGCACGTGTGGCTTGATCCTGAAGTCGATACGGGTCGACTGCGAATGCTGCCACGTGAAATCGATACCAGTCGACTATGAGTGCTGTCACAAGGGATCGATTTATGTCGACCAGGCACTTATTATTTGGGCCTTGTGGACTTTATTATTTAGAATTGGGCCTGTTGGGCTTATTGGGCTATCTCATATCAATTTTTATCTCTCTCCACCTATAACATACTAAAACCAACATAATTATTCCTTTTCTAACAATATGTTCAAATACAAACTCATTTTCAACTCATTTCTTCTAACTACTTTCCAATATTTTGAAAATAATGGAAATAAAAACTAAAACTAAAAATAAAACCAAGCAAGGCATTAAGTGTAAATTTGAGTTCATCTTAAAAAAATTGAATTTGGAATTAAGTTTGTTGAACTTATAAATTTTGGCTCAAACTTAGCTTAGCTTAAAAGCATCGAGTTTGGATGTGATGTATTTGAGGTCGAGCTTATCTGTACTAAGAATATAATTTTGATTATCAAATTAATATAAAATATATGATTTAATTATTTCTAATTAAATATGACAGTTGATATTATTGATTTTTTTTTACATTTTTCTTACTATATATTTTCAAATGCATAATTTAGAATTAGCATTCTGGTTATTACAGTATTGAATTATTATGATATATAGTTTGAGTTCATCCAAATTAAATTACATAATTTTGGTATTTGTATTACTATAACTTATATTATCTCAATATTTTAAAATAATTAATGGTATAATTGATTATATTTAATATTTTACTTGTTATAATATTATCATAAAAAATTATTCATAAAATTTTTAGTTTAATAATTTTCTATAAAGGAGTAATTTGTTCATTCAAAATTGTCTCCTCCCACTTCTATCAATTATTGCTAATACGAATCAAGGAGTGGAATCAAGGAATGAATAACAATTTTATTCCTATCTCATTATACCAACATTATTTCTATTCATGAGCATTTGAATAAATTTATTTTATTTTCTTCTAATTTCTTTTCTGTATACCAATCATTCCCTTACAATTAAAACTCATCATTTGACAACACAACTTACAATTTATTTTTTTCTTTTTTAAATGGATTTAGCATGCCCAACTATATGTTAAGTATTATTGAATTATTCAAATCGTTCGACAATAATGTTTGGTTTTTGAATGGATCAAATATTTTAATAGTTGAAATAAAATATCATATGAATGAGATTTATGATCATCAAATCAAATGTTATTGGAGTTGCACTAATTCCTAAATTTTCATTTTTTATCTACATAAAAAATATTCCATAAAATATTATACAGTAAAATTAAAATAACCTATATCATATTGCACTACAAGAAAATGGGCATTTAGTAGTGCTAGTTTGGTGATATTTTAGAATATAATGACACAAAAATATATTATAGTGATAGTTGTAAAAGAATGCTACTATAATTTAATATTTTATGACATTTGATTATTAAATGACAGATAAAATAGTGACATTTGATTGAAAATATCAAGCTAAATGTATTTCAAAGACATTTAACTATTATCACTAATTTTTTTAGAAAAATGTCACTAATATGTAATTATAATGTCATTTCAAGGAAAATGTAATAAAGTATTCAGTGATACTATCTTAATGGCATTTATAGTATAATGATATACAAAAGTAATATCGTGACAGTAAAAAAAATGTCACTATAATAAAATATTTAGTAGTATTTGATTATTAGATGATATATAAAATAATGACATTTGATTAAAAATGCCAACAAAAATATAATTTGATGGCATTTAACTAGTGCCATTAAGGTAGTGCCACTAATTTTTTTCTTAAAAAATGCTACTCATATTTATTTATGTTGTCATTTATAAAAGGCACCACATATTATTTAGTGGCACTGATTTGACGCCATTTTATAGTATATGGGCACATTATAATATAGTTATAATAATGAAAAATGCCACTATAATATAATACTTAGTAATAATTGGTTAATAAATATTATAAAAATATATTTTTATTGAAATTACTAACATAACTATGTGTTAAAAGCATTTAACTAGCATTTCTAATTTTTTCTTTAAAAAATTACTCATAATTTAGTTATCGTGTGACATGAAATAAATACCATAAAAATAGATAAAGTATATATATTTATTAATAATTGTAAAATTTATAATTTCATATCTTATCATATTATATTGATTAAATTAACTACTTAATATAATTTTAACATATAAACTAAATTAATCATATTTTTCAAGAAGTACAAAATAAATTAAGTTTTTTCCCCTTTTTTCTCCTCACATATTGATTTTTTTTTTGAATATTTTCTCTTTAAATTTAATGTCTCACACATTTTCAAATATATTATTTAATAAAATAATTTCCAGCATATATTTAAATAATTGATAATATATGCTTTTAAAGTATAAAAATATAATAATATTTTTGAAAATTTATTATAAACATTTGGTAGGTAGTTTGAAGATAAACTCATATCTTTCTACGTAAAATGTTGCAGCTTTCAGTCTTATACAAAGCAATTGGATCATGTTGGAATCTTATATATGAAGTGCTAGAGGCATATATAGATGCCACTCAAAAAAATCTTTTTGTCATTTAATTTAGCATGTTGTTTAATTAATTTTATGGAAAATTAGTATGTTTTCTAAAGGAAATTTTTACAACATTTTAACATCACCATATGTATTTTTTGGGGTATATTAGCATGACATTTAAAAGTGCTTTTCTAAAATTTTAGCATGCTATTTATTGTATTTGTTATGACATATTATCTTGTCATTTAAATGAACTTTTGTTGCGTTTCAACCTACCACTACATGCAATTCTTAGTGGCATACTAACATATCATTTTAAAGAATTTTTAATGGCACTTTAATATGTTATTTAATATATTTTTCATGACATTTTAATGTGTTATTTGATGCAATTTTTATAAATGCCAAAACAAAGATAATTTAGTGACATTTATACCTTTTGGTGTGCCATTACAAGTGACACTTTTAAAAAATATCATAGAATATAAAATTATCACTATAATTGACATTTTTTAATACCTTTAATGCTTGATTTTGCCGTAGTATTGGCTAGGCGTGATCCAAATCCTTTAAAATAAAATTCACATATAAACAAAAGGAAAAAAAGATTTTTATACATGTCTTAATTAATCATTGAACCAACAAAAATACTACTATCTTGGTGCATTTATATAACACATTATGCAGTAAGTATTTATATCAAAATAAGAGAAGGTATCAACTATGTAAATTAATAAATAAGGGAATGAATCAACCTTCAATTTAAACTACTTGGTGCATCAACTATGTCCAGTTTGTGACCAATTTAAATTTTAAAAACATTTTATTTAAGTTTAATTATAATTTAAATATTGATAATATTTAATCTAATGATTAAAAAAACATAAGTCACTAGCAAAACATTGAACCAACAAAATATTAAAAGCAAACAAATTACAGATTAAAAGAAATTTACAATATAAAAAAGTGAAAAAAAAACACCAAAAGCAAAAAATTAATGTAGGTATTAGAATATAAATTTTTAACTTACTAGATAATCAAGACTCTAAATTTATATTTTTGCAAATTTTTACATGGCTCATAAACAACAAGATTTATTAATTAGAAAACTATCTGCATATTTTAAAATACACATACATTCAAAAAATTTAGAGTTTAACTCATCAAATTTATGATCCTACGGAGTTGGTAAAAAAATGAAAGACAATAACTTTGTACCTTACGCCATGTTTGATATGGAAGATTATAGTGATGAATCCCTCCAATCCATATTAGTAACCTATTTGATAGAAGAAATTATGGTGACGGGCTGAATCAAGATTGGCTCTGAGTCGCACTAAGCACACGATTGGACCCAAATGTCATCTCATGGTTGAAGGTCAAATTGTAGTTTGGCTAGATTAACTAAAAAACATATAGATGAATTTGTCCTCATTTTAACGCAACTAACTTTTAGAGATGCGGGTAATAATGGAATTTTAAAAAAATAATTTTTCTCAATCTTTCAAATTATATAAAAATGCAAGATATGTAATTTATAAACTGAATTACAATCTCTAATATCAAATAGATATATTAATCAATTCAAATAACCCTTAATTTTACTAGGCCAAAATTAGGTGCGATTAATAATCCTTCGTATCAAATGCGACCTTAATATATTAGTGAATTGAATGTTTTAGTTACTTTTAGTATAAACTAATTGTAGGGAATTATGTGCTTAAACTAAGAAACTTAATTTAATTAATATTTTGAATTATGAAATATAATATGATTTAGCGAATATGAAATCAAATAAATTAGATTTGACTAACGAGACCCAATTATACATTTCATACAGAATAATATTTGTACTATATAGAATCTTTATTCTATATGTATTAGGTCATGAATTTACCATATTCATTATCAAGTATTAGGCCTGTATACATTAGGTCACAAGTTTTGTCTAATTTATCGAATTCTTTGTCAAGTATTAATTTGTATTATCCATACCGACTGATTCTTTACTCTGAACATAAATTAGGTTTAATTTACCAAATTTAATATTATTTTCATACATAAATTAATATTGAGTATTTACCAATATTAGATGTGGAGTTATAAAAAAAATACAATTAAAACATAATTTTATATTAATAACAAAATGACTCAAATTGATAGTAATTTAGATATGGAAATATGTTGAGATGGCAAAGATGGATGAAAGTAACTTATCCACATCATTGCCATATAAAAAAGCATTCTTAAAATATGCTTGAACAACATTTAACATATATATACATATATATATATATATTAAATTACCATTAGACTTCACAACTTGCAATTTTTTTGGATGGATTTAGCCAGCCCAAATAGCTTTAAGGTTAGGGTGGCAAATTGGATTGCATGCTTTGATTACAACCCAATCCACATAATTTTGGGTTGACGTACGTTTAAAATATATTGTGAACGAGATAAAATTTGGTTGAGTTTAGTTGGATTACTCCTACATTGGGCTCAATTGATTTTTCATTGCGTTCAATTGAGTTTTAGCTCATATATGTATGCAAAATAAGTTGTAAATGAGTTCAAATTGGGCTACAAATAGGTCCAACTTAGAAAATACATAAATAAAATTTTGATTTAATTTTAATTATTCTAATTTATATTTTTACATTTATACCTGTCAAAAAGAACTTTTAAAGACCATTATTCACACTAAATTGAGTAATGTATATATATACTCATTGATTAACACAATAGCAAAAAGTAGCAAAAGAAATTTATTAAAAATAACTTGAAATAATTTATAAAAAGGATTTTAAAAATTTATATGTATTTCATGAATTTGAATATTAATATAATGATTGAAGTGTTGTTTCCTGAAAAAAAATTCGAAGACATCTAATTTTTTCTTATGGATAACTAATGACTTCTGTAAGAGTTCAAGAAAAGGTGAAAAAAAAAGATTCTTTTCTATATAAGATTTTATGACTAAGCCAATTTAAATGTTCATGTCAAATAAGTTGTGTTATTGTGGATACTTCCAAAATATAAAATACATATTAGCAAAATAAAAATCTTCAATAATATAAGAAACATCAAAATTCTATAAAATATATTAAAAAAATAAGAAATCTTCAAAATAGAAGAGATGTAAAATTTTAGCATCTATGCGCTTGTAACTATACATGTTTCCTGAATTATTAATTGACATACTCTAAATTATCATAATTATGATTTACATCATCTTAAAATAATTTTCTAAGTTCAAAACTGATGCTACACGGAAATGGAGTCAAGTCCTTTTTAATAGACAACAAGTTTTAAGATTCATTTTCTCTAAAACGCAGTGCAAAGAATTTTTCAATTCTTGAGTTTTTTGTGTTCTGTTGCAAATGATTTTTTATGTCAAATTTCTTTTTGGGTCTTATGATTTATAGTTCTCTTCTTAATGGTGATGTTTCAAGAAATGACAATAAGTATATTTATCGATGGTCAACAGGTTGACCAAAGATGAAAGCTCAAGCAAATGTTTTCTGGATTAACAGGTCGAGTTTGGTTGAATATATATAGGCTGGTAGGTAGGTAGTTTTAATGTATAGGTAAATGTTTGATCTCATTAATTAACTCTCTTAGCAAAAAATGAAGGGGCATTTTATAGTGAAGTGTTTAGTTATCTTGATATTGTAGGATCCAGGTGTCCTGCCCTTCGAACGTATAGATGGCTATCTTAGAGGGTTGAGATCTTTCGGGTCATAGGTCCAGGTTGGATGGTCGGGTCAACCCATATAAAAGAGACACAAATTCTTGGTCTGTTTTGGTATATTAGTTAATATTGGCGTTATTTTGGTCCTTTGATGATAATGCCACATCATTTTCCCCCCAACTTATTCATTTATGAATGTGGCATTCATTAATGAGGGAGTTGATCTGAGCTATTAATCCTAACTGTCACTTGTTTGGATTCGTCAGATCTTCTTTACGTATTCCGAGGCCATAACCCTTATAAATAATCATTGTAGGTATCATTTTCTCCCTTCATTCCTTTGCTTTCTCCTCATTCATTAAGATTTGATACTTCAACCTTTCCTAATAAGTATTGACTAGCTATGAGTAGAAGTTAAACTCTCGACCTTCTTACTAAGAAAAATTTAACTCCATCCAACATTACGTTCATAGTAAGTAGGCATCGACCTTACAACCATTTGTTTGCTTTCCATTAATTATAATTTGTGTTGCTATTTGTTAATTTATTATTTTATTTATTTTACTGCAATAGCTGCTAGAAATAGCCAATAATTCGCTATCCTTTTCTTTTTCTCTTTCTCTTTCCCCATTATTGAGGTTGACCAGGAACAATGACCACTCCTCATCGTTGTCCTCGAGCTTTTATCAATCTGGTCGTGATGCTAGGTCATCTTGTTATTTCTTTGTAGATCCTAAAAATGATAGCAACCCTCTTAATACCCTTAGTAAAATTAGCGCAAAGGTTTTTGCCTCCCTTCATAGTAAATTCTTTATTCTTGAGAATTATAGGATCATAATGCCTCAAGCTAGTCAAACGATGTACCAACCTCCCCCTATCTGCTTAGCTTTCCATATTCATGTCTTGGAAGCTAGTCTAAGGTTCCCCATATCCGAACCATTAGTTAATATTATTAGGACCTTATGGGTTTGCTCGACCTAATTAGTACCAAACTGCAATATCTTAAGCTGCATAATAATCATGCATTATTTCGGCGTCAAGCCTTCCTTCATCAATTTTTGGCATCCTTTTCACATCAACCCTTCGACTAGGTCAAGAGATCGGGGCTTTTACTACGTAATTGCCCATAAGAGTTTTAAATTTCTAACCCACCTCCCAAGCTCTGCTGGCTCTTGGTGTCATAAATAGGTTTACATTAAAGCTTCACCTCATAATCTATGGAATGTTCCTCGTTAATGGTAGGATGATAAACTGACCTTCACTTCTGATGATGAACCTTCTTGGGATGAGGGTTCAGTCGATGAGCATTTGACTACTTAGTAGTTTGACTTCCAAACCCTTTTCAATGAGGAGACCCTTAAACTCATTGACCTCTCACCTGCTAGGCTCTAACCTAGGAGGATGATTGGTAAATATATTTCTTTTTCTTGTTATTCTTCGTACCTCCTAACTTCAATCTTACTTATTTCTCTTTTGTAGAGATGATAACTCTTAAAGCAATGACTGCCAACCTCATGAAGCAGAAAAAAGCTGAGGCCGCCATTGCTCAAAGGTGTAAAAAGGGAGATGGGGTCTCTGCCACTACACCAGATGAAGGCTTAAGGCCTGTCAACCATTTTGGACCCCGCGTCTCTTTGTGTAGTTACTCCAACCTCTAATGAGTTAGCAGGTGCAGGTTTGGAAATAAAAGTCCACAGTATGAAGGTTCGACCTTTGAGGTCAAGCAAGAAAGGGCCCAAATGGACAAAGGTAAAGAAAAGGTTGGAGTCAGCCCATCATCACCTAGCTTGGGGAGCCGATCTACGTAATAGGGGGGTCCAACCATCAGGATAAAGCATCGTCAAACTAGTGGCTCTTCTGGCCAACTAAACATCATCCAAATGACTTTTGTCCCTCAATTACCTAACCCTCCAGTAAGTATCGAGGCCTTGGAGGGAGCACGACAACTATCTCAAAGATTAGAAACATTGCACTTAGCTGCTCACCAAAATACAACCCTACCTCAACCTTCAATTAACACCTCATCTGTGCTAACGAGTGATGTTGGAGATGGGTCATATAACCTTTATGATAGTTTGTAGCAAGATAACGACCAGGCTATGCTTATGTCCACTTACTATTATTTTGTGGAAGAGCACCTGGTGCATAATTTAATGCAGGTACATTTTGATCATATTGTGACTTTCCCTATTTTATCATTTTATCTTACATTATGAGTGAATTTTGTAGGCTGCTGCCTTTGCTCGCCAACTGGCCATGTAGTGTGCACTTTTCTGCAAGATCGTCGGGTGGTCGTAGAAGCTCAGACAGATGATGTTCGTCAAGAGTTGGATAAGCTAAGTGAGGAGATCGCTACTCGTCATTATATCTCCACCGATAAAGATTGAAGGATTGGAGATCTAGAGAGGGAGGTCGAGCAATTAAAAATGGATATAGCGTCTTTCGAGAAAATATCTGCCAACCTTTCCAATCAGTTGATTACTAAGAAAGAAATTCAATTTGAGGTAGGGCGAAAGAGCAGTTACGAGGAGTTCCAACAATCGAGCTTTTTTCAAGTTTAACTTTATAGAGCGCGACATGATAGAGTTCGCAATTTTATGCAGTCTCATGTCTTCACTTTGGCGGTTGCCCAGAGGGCCAACATTGAAGGATTGGATAACTTCTTTAAGTGCCAATAACAACTAGAGAAATTAAGTGTTTTGAAAGATAGTTTTGATGTCAACCTACTCGACCCCAGTAAAATCGAAGAACTCAAAGATTACCCTAAAGTACCTCTCCCCGATCTTTCAAAGGAAAAGTTCATGTATACCCTAAAGTACCTCTCCTCTTTAAATCTCAACCTCGAACTTTTAATGCTTTTTGTCTCTTCATTTAGTGTTTTGCACCTTTGACCTAGTCGTTTGATAGGGTACATATGTAAACGGTCAAATTGCTTTCATCTTTTTACATCTTTTATTTTTATATCAACCTCTGAAGATGTTTATTGTAAAGAGGTTGTAATTTTTGTGGCATCGAGATGAAATGCTAACTGAAGTTTATTTCTTTACTTGCTTCTTCCATTACTAATTGTTTAGTTCGTCCTTAATTTTCTCTCTTGGGATTTGTCTAACTTATTTTTCTTTCCCATGTGTTGAAAGATAGCTAGTATCATGGTGTCACGATGTCAATTGCAATGCTTCTTAGGCATGTCAGTTAAGGTCAAGCCGTTATGATTGCACTTTGTTCGCTCATTAGAGCTCGACCTCTTTCAAATTGTCTAATTTTTCTACCTTTTTTAGATTGTCTGATTTTTCAACCTTTTTTAGGTTGTTTGATTTTTCTACCTTTTTTAGGTTATCTGATTTTTTGACCTTTTTTAGGTTCCATCGCTTTCCAACCTTTTGCAAGTCAAGCGTGCTTTTTCGACCTTTTTCAGGTCTTCACATTTTCTAGGTTTTTTTGCTCCTCGACCTTTTTCAAGTCGAGTGCGATCTTTCTACCTTTCAGGTCTTTATTACACATTTTTTCAAGTTCCTTCACTCTTAGACCTTTTGTAGGTCAAACACGATCTTTCAACCTTTTTAGGTCAAGTGTAATCTTTCAAACTTTTCCTGATCCCAACATCTGTTCTTGATCATTTGAAACCTACTAAAAAGCAAGAACTAATAATGATGATATATACTTGCGATGATTTTACATTTACAATCATCTAGCAGATTTGAGACCTTTCAAAATTATATACAACATATTATTTGCAAGCGTAAAACTTTCTTAGGTTTTATATTCCCCAGTGTCGTGGGAGCTCATTTCCATCGAGTGACTACAACCTGTATGCTCCATTCTTTGTCACCTTCACTATCTTGAAAGGTCCTTCTCAGTTGGGATCCAACTTGTAGACGTATTTGGATACTTCTACTTTTTTCAGCAGCAAATCTCCAACTTATATTCTTCTTTTCTTACCTTCTCATTGTAACTCGCCGCCATCTGCCTTTTTTGCAACAACATTCTCCTTGCTACTATATTTCTAGCCTCCTATATAACGTCCAGGTCGAAAGCTCACTCGGCCATGTTATCCTCTTGGTTAAACCCTAGCACTCTGAGCATTTCTAGTTCGATCTCCGCAGGTATCACTGCCTCCGACCCATAAATCATACTAAATAGTATTTCTCCTATTGAGACTCTGGGGGTCATTTGATAAGCCCACAACACTCTCGATAATTCATCCACCCATGCTCCTTTAGCACCGTTCAACCTCTTTTTCAAGTTGTCCAAGAGGGTTTTATTTATTTTTTCAGTTTGGCCATTAGCTTGTAGGTGCCCTACCAATGTAAAATTTTGCTATATCTTTATCTTCCTACACCAATCAATAATCTTCTTTCCCAAAAATTGGGCACCATTATTTGAAATGAGAATCTAAGGTATGCCAAAGCGACATACCATGTTTCTCCATAGGAAATTCATGACCTATATGTTAGATATCTTGACAACAGCCTCTGCTTCAACCTATTTGCTGAAGTATTCCACTGCTACGATAACATATTTCTTTTATCTCTTTATCAGGGGGAATGACCTAACGATGTCTATACCCTACATGTTAAAAGGGTAAGAAACCTTGATAGGCTTGAGTTCTGCACCAGGCTTATGTATCAAATTAGCATACAACTAGTACTCCCAACACTTCTTAGCAAATGTAATGGTATCTTTAACCACTGTAGGCCAAAATTATCCTTGCCTATTAACTTTTTGAGCTAATGCTCAACCTCCTGAGTGGTTTCCACAGTTGCCCTCATAAATCTCCCTCAGAACATATTTTGCTTGATTTGCATCCAGGCATCTTAAAAGTTGCTCACTATATGACTTTTTATATAACTCATCTTTCCATATTGCGAACCTTGACGCTTATCTTAGAATTCATCTTGCAATTACGGGATCTACTGGGAGTATCCCCTCCTTTAGGTAACTTAAGATTTCCCTTTTCCACCTATCTCACTCCAAACTACCTAACTTCGCAACAATGACTTCTTTCTTAGAAGTCTTCTAGTCGTAGATCGCCCAAACTCCCATTGTGATTATTGTTATTTTATTAGTCCTTAATCCATGATCATGTTGGCAAACTTTGATAAGGAATTAGCTCATTCATTTTTTGATCTTGGTATCTGCATCACTTGCACCTTTTCCATTTGTCTTGCCAACTCCCTTACCTTCTCTAGATATTTCTTCATAGTTTCTTCATTTGCCTCATATGCCCTATTAAATCGATTTGCTATGAGTTGGGAGTTTGTGTATATAATGAGGTCATTGATTTGCATCTCCTTCACCATTCTTAAAGCGGTAATAACAGCCTCATACTCTGTCTCATTATTGGTTACCTAGAATTGCAACTTCAAGGTAAAATCCAACTCATCCCCCAGCGAAATTCGAAACTAGAGTCCAGAGCCTCCTCATCGAGCCATTAATGAACCATCCATATGTACCATCCACCCATCTATTACTAATGCATTGACCTTGAGAGGTAGCTCTATAGTTTCTTCCCCTATGTTCATGAGAAAGTCAGCTAATACCTGTACCTTTATGGCCGTTATGTTCTGAAATTCTATGGAGAACTCACTTAATTCAATGGCCCATTTCACTAACCTTCTAGATAGGTCTGGCTTATGCAGTATCCCTCTTAAAGGTTGATTGGTCAGGACTACGATATGATGAGCTTGAAAATAAGAACTTAATTTTCTAGCTATTGTGACCAATGCCAATGCAAACTTCTCAATCTGGCTATACCTTTTTTCTGTCCGCTCCAACACTTTGTTGATGTAATAAATAGGTTTATAGTGCTTACCAATAGCTTTTGATAACACCGACTTGATGACCTCCTCCACCATAAAGAGATACAAATACAATGTGTCACCCATCAATTACTTTTTCAGGAGAGGTGGGGAACTAAGATACTTTTTCAAATCTTTAAATGCTCACTCACATTCCTCTATCCATGTAAATTCTCTCAAATTTCTCAAAGTTTTGAAGAAAGGTAATCCTCTTTGCACCAACCTCACTATGAACCTTCCCAATACAACCATACGACCTATCAATTATTATACCTCCCTAACCATCTTAGGTGATGGCATTTTCAAAATGGCTTCTATCTTCTCTGGGTTAGCCTCTATCCCTCTTTCGATAACCATATATCCCAGAAACTTTCCACCTATGACTCCAAATGTGCACTTGGTCGGATTCAATTTTAGACCATATTATTGCATGATATCGAAGGCCTCTTTTAAGTGATCTATATGCTCCTCCTCATACGTACTATTAACCAACATGTCATCTATGTAGACCTTCATCATATGACCTATCTGGTCTTTGAACATCTTATTTACCAACCTCTGATATGTTGCTCTAGCATTTTTCAAATCGAAAGGCATCACTTGATAACAGTATACCCCACTATTGACCACAAAAGCTGTTTTGTCTATATCCTCAGGAGCCATACATATTTGGTGGTAAACTTGATACACATCCATCATACTTAATAGAGCACACCCCGTTGTAGAGTCAACCAGAGCATCTATGCAAGGTAGAGGATAAGAATCTTTAGGGTAAGTTTTGTTCAAATCAGTGTAATCTACACACGTCCTCTATCTTCTACCTATTTTAGGGACCACCACAGCATTAGACAGCCATTTAGTATACTGCACTTCCACAATAAAACCTACTACCAGTAACTTTCTAACCTCTTCTTCTATTACCTTATTCCTTTCAACCCCAAAACTGCACTTCTTTTGCCAAATAGGTTGGGCATCGGGATCTATATTCAAATTATGAACTATGACCTCCGAATCTATTCCCTTAAAATCTGTAGGTCCCCACAAAAAGACATCCATATTTTTCCTTAAAAATTCTATTATTAAAATTTTAGATCGAGGGTTCATGTGCATACCTATTTTCGTGGTCCTACTTAGGTCTCTTAGTTAGAGCTCTATCTATTTGTGATCGCAAGGCTCCATTATCCTTTTCTTACCATCGTCCTGTTTCACACTCACAGGTAACTCCAACTGTTGATCCTCTTCAAACTTTATGCTTTTTTCCTTTTTCTATTTTAGCTTAGGCCTAGTAAGTGAAATATTTTAACAAACCTACACTACTTTCTAATCACAACACACCTCTCTAATCTCTACACTAGTTGAAAACTTTATTTTTAAATGATAGGTAAACACCACAACCTTGAAACGATTAAGTCTAGGATGTCTCAGCAACACATTATAAGCAAATGGGTAATCTATCACCAAGTACTTTAAAATGATTATTTTTCACTTTGGTTCTGTCCCTATAGAGATGGGGAGGTTGATAGTTCCCAAGGGCACAATTTCAGCACCTCCAAATCCTACCAGCGAAGTATTTATTGGTCGGATAGTAATGACATCTAGGTCTATTTTCTTCAAGGTGCTCATGAACATGATATCTACTGAGCTACCATTATCTACCAACATTTTTTGTATCGCAAAATTCATGATATCTACTATTATTACTATGGGATCATCATGGGGCTGTGTTACTCCTTCTAGATCATTGTGGTCAAAGGTTATAGGCTCTATCTTCTTCTCTTAGGTGTAAACTGATGAGCCTCTCTGTTCCACCCGTGTATATATTTTCTACGCATTGCACGTATCTCCTCTCGTCGATCCACAAACTATCATATTTATCACCCTTTTTTGTGGAAAGTTATCTGTATCAGCTGGCTCATGACCTTTCTCTGCCTCGTGGTGTCTCCCGCATTTGTACCTCCTATGTGGGCTATGTGATAGGCTCTGAGATTGGTCTCTATGTTGCCACTGCCCCCAAGTATCTGTATGTGATTGCTGCATAAATTCCTTCAAATACCCCTACCTTATCAATCTTTCTATCTCATCCCTTAGGTGTCAGCAATTCTCTATATCATGCCCTTTGTCTCGATAAAAAGCACAATATTGGTTTGAATTCTTCTTATTGGGCTATCATGTTGCTTAGCGGGCCATCTTATGATATCTAGTGAGGTAATGGCAAACATAGCTATAGTTTTTGTGGTTCGCAAGGGCGTGTAATAATTGAATCTTGATTGAGGTGGGGACCTTTAACGATCTCTTTTAGATCGAGGTTTACCCATTTTCTTTTTCTTTTGCATCTTTATTTTCGTTGTGACCTTTGACCATTCTTCATTCTTCATGATATCGATCTCCTCCTTATGCACATATCTTTTCACTATCTCCATAAAGGGTTTCCACATCGGGAGATGGTTCCTTGGCCAAAGCCAACGCCAATGGGCCTTTTTTGAGATTATGAATCAAGATACTCACTATTATATCTACATTGATGTCAGGAACTTCCAAGACCTCATTGTTGAATCGGCTCATAAATGCCCTCAAAGTTCTTCTTCTTTTTGCCTTATAGTAAACAAATAGGTGACTACTCTCTTGGATATCTTCTTGCTGGCAAAGTGATATAAGAACTTTCTACACAGCTGGTCGTACATCACTACAGTTCCTAGTACTAATGAGGTAAACTACTCATGTGCTCGACCGTATAGGGTGGTGATGAACACCCTATAGTTAATGGCATCTAATAATCCATACAACTGCATCACACGCTTAAATGATGTCAAATGTTCTTGCGGGTTGGAGTTTCCCGTATACTTTGGGAGCTCTAGTATTTTAAATCCCACGAGCACTGTCTCTCTCAAGATCTCTGTACCAAAGGGAGAGCCTTTCTTTTGCAGAGTGGATCTTTGGTGCTCCCTCTTCTTGATTTCTTGCAATCTCCTACTTAGCTACTCCACTTGGTCACTAATTACTTGAACCTCAGTAGGAGCTTTGCTTTTGGAATAGCTCTTACCTAATCTCATCCCCTGTCTGCTTGTGTGCTCATGGCTTCCTTATTTGGGTATCTTGAGTAGCTTTCTTTCTCCCTCGAATCTCTATCGCTACTTAGCACCCAAGTTCCTCCATCTTGAGCAGAACGATCCTCATGGATCAATCTTCTTGAAGGTGGCTATGGTGCCACGGTAGAGGTTGCTAATATTCTATCAACCACTCTATTAGTTACTACTTCAATCAGTTCGCAACTCTGATCACATTATTCCTATCATTGGTTCCGATTGGGTTGTAGGAGGTGAGCGTTGTAGCAGAGATGACCTAGCTTGAATTCCTGGCATTTTTGTGTTCTTACTAGGTGTTTCCGCCATGACCTAAATGAACCCAGAGTTCAAAACACTTGATCCAATTTCCCACAAATGGTGCCTACTAATGTTGCAAGAAATGATAACAGTATATTTATCGATGGTCGACAAGTCAACCAAAGATAAGCGCTCGAGTGAATGTTTTCTGGATTAACAGGTTAAGTTTGGTTGAATATATATAGGTCGGCAGGTAGGTAGTTTTAGTGTATAGGTAAGTGTTTGATCTCATTAATTGACCCTCTTAGCAATAAATGAAGGGGTATTTATAGTGAAGTATTTAGTTATCTTGATACTGTAGTATCTAGGTGTCCTACCATTTAAACATATATATGGCTATCTTGGAGGGTTGAGGACTTCTGGGTCATAAGTCTAGATTGGGTGATTGGGTCAACCCATATAAAAAAAGATACGGATCCTTAGGTTGTTTTGGTATATTAGTTAATATTGGGATTATTTTGGTCCTTTGCTGATAATGCCTCATCAAATGGGTTTGAACCTATTAAGGTTTTGATGCCGTTCTTGATGGGCTTAATTGGTATCAATTTAGCCTTTTGTCGTTCTTTTATTATTTTATCCTTATGGACTTAATTATCTATATCATTAAACCCCCTTACTTTTAATTTGAAAATCTTATTTTTATATTGAAAATATATCATAAAGTTCAATTTTTAATATTTACCTTACCTTAATTCATTAACATAAGGTTGTTAATTTAATTAATTTCACTTTGATCAATTTGAGTGTGTACTTGCATGTACTTGACTTTTATCTAAGTTGAGGTTTACTAGATTTTGAGGTTTGTAGGGATTTTAGAAGGTGCTTTGTTTGGTGATTTCATCATCACCTAAAGACTTGGTAAAAATTTTGGTCAAATTGAGGAGAGAGAAAGATGAAAAGGAGCTTTTATGAAGAGCAGTGAGGTGAGTTCCCAAGTAACTTCCTTTATACTCCATCTTGTCCTTGCTCCATTGTATTTTCACCATGTCTCTTTCATGCACAATTTTTTACCCTACTTCTTAGAATCAGGAAAAAAATTTAGAGCCAGATTGTTTGTATACTAGAACAATATTTTCTCATTTTATACTCTTTTGAAAATAAAAAATGCGATTGTTTGTACCATTTTCAATTAAAACACCATCAATTTTCATTTTTATACCTACAAAATACCTATAATACCTATTAATTGAAAAATAATTAAAATCCACTAACTAATTAAATATTAATTTTTTTCTATTATTCCTAGACAATGGACCCACATAAAATTTAATACTAATTTTTCATCACATCATCATCCACTAACTTATTAAATAATTATTTTTTCTATCTTATCAAGACAATGGAGCGTACAATCAATTAAACAATAATAATTAATACTATTACATTAAAATATTTAACACTATTACATTAAAATATTTTTTTCAATCTATCTTTTTTCAAAATTTGCACAATTCTTATCCAATTTCATTTTTATTTCCATATGTAAAATAATGATAAAATGAAAACATTCTAAAACGATGAAAACTAAAAATCAAAATAAAAACACAATCAATCCATGCCTTAGAATCTCATTGAGTAAAAAATATTTAAAAATAGGTCTCATTTTGATTCAAGTTGTGTGGCCTATGGGGGAGTCGAAAGTCAATCAAATGGGGACGACCCTATGGTGATCATGATGGTTGTGGTAGATTTTGTCTTGCAAAAGGTGTTAGCGGAGAGAGAGAGCTCTATTGATGTCATCTTTCTAGATGTCCTAAGGAGGATGGAACTCAGCATTAGGGGTATTCATTCGGTTAAAACTGACTAAACCGAATGGTTTGATTTGGTTAACCAAAATTTTTTATTTTTTAAAACCTAAATTTGGTTTGGTTTCAGTTTTTTAATTGAAAAAATCAATTTGGTTTCAATTTTGACCAAAATCGAATCGGTCATAATCAATTTTTTGATTTCGGTTAAAATCGAAACCGAATCGGGACAAACAAAAACACTTTTTTTATACAAAAAAAATGTGATAAAAGCTCGTTTGATAAAAGTAAATTTATTTAATTAAAAATTTAAATTAGGTCATTTATTCTTTTAGTACCAAAATATTTATTTGACAAAAGTACTATAAATGGCTTAATTTTTAGGCCAATTGATAAAAAACATATGTAAATAATATATTAGTTGTTAATTTAAAATTTTCTATTTATGTATTGGAATTTATTAAATTAATTCCAAATAATAAATAGTTAATTTTAATTAATATGTTAATATTTATTTTATGCCAATCAAATGTTGACAAGTGTTAAGATAGGGATGTATTATGTCAAGCTAATCAAGTTAGGACATGTAGCACATCCAGAATGTGGACCAATCAAGTAAAGAATATTTGATATTATCTTTTAATATGTGCACCAAAAAGATAATTATCAAATGTATTCAAGTTATTTCGAAGTCTCCTGTTGAACACCTATATAAAGGGGTGACTAGAGACTCGTATATTCACATATTCACATATATTTTCATACACATACTCATATATTCTCATACACATATTCACACACACACATATATATATATAAATTCATATATTCTCAAACTCCAAGACTCAAGTCTTCAAACTTCAAATTTCTATTGTCACGACGTATTACTATTGCGAAGGTCCTATACCTCTTCAAAGCATCAAGTCACAAGTCCTTTGATCTCAGAGTCAATGTTTGATTTTCAAAGAAATTTCATAGTATCTTTTACCAAGTCAAAGGATACTACACCATATATCCAAGAACAAGTTCCGAGCCCTTAAATCATATATATTGGGAGAAGAATCAGGGGATTAGTTTTGTTAGAAAATTTATATTTTTCTCCGATGAATTGTAATTCTCATATTATTCTTTAATATAAACTTAATTTGTCCATTATTTTTCTTTGTCTTGTGATTTAATTTTGAAGATAACAAAATTTGTGTGAACAAATTTTTGACATGCCCAGTGGGACCTAATTCTACCCTTTATCTCTTTCTCCCATTTGAATTTCAAAGATAATTGCAACTACTCAATGGCACCTAAGAGGAACCAAATCACCTTGGCTAGGAAAGATGCTACTGACCCTGCTGTTAAATCTATCAATCAGCCCATAATTGGGGGCAAGAATACTAATTTCATTCCATCTAATGATTCTGAATATGGAAGTATGAGGGAAACAAATCCTAAGGTATTGTCTTTTGCTGAACTGCTAGCTAAAGCGATTGGAGTGGAAATAATGGATGAACAACTTGCTCGGATGTCTCAAGCTATAGCTGACCTCCAAAAGATTATGGAAGAAAAAAATCAACAAATCTCACAACTCATGAATAAGTAAGAATACTCTCATCTTGGAGGATTTGGCTATAATTATCAATCTTTCCTTGGCCATACAATGGTGCATAAACAAGTTGAAGAGATGCCTTACAAGTGAGAAATTGATCTAAAGATCAACTACTCTGCAACTTTTATTGCTACATTGTCTATTCAACAATTGCAGGACATGATCACTAATACTATTATGGCTTAATATGGCATGCCTTCTCAAAGTTCTATTGTATATTCAAAGCCCTATACGAAGAAGCTTGACTTATTGAGAATGCCGATAGGATACCAACCACCAAAATTTTAGTAGTTTGATGGGAAGAGAAATCCAAAATAGCATGTAGTTCATTTCATAGAGATATGCAACAATGCAAAGGCGTACAATGATTTTCTTGTGAAGCAGATGGTATGATCATTAAAAGGAAATGCCTTCAACTAGTACATTGACTTAGAGCCTGAATCTATTGATAGTTGAGATCAAATTGAAAAAGAGTTTTTGAATTGCTTCTACAATATATGCCGAACTGTGAGCATAATTGAACTTAATAATGCAAAATAATGGAAGGATAAGCCAGTAATAGACTACATCAATTGTTGGCGTGCATTTAGTCTGAACTGCAAGGATAGATTCTTAGAGGTGTCTGCAGTAGAGATGTGTATTCATGGTATACATTGGGGACTTCTCTACATCCTTCAAGGAATCAAGCCTCGCACTTTTGAAAAATTAGCTACTTATGCCTACGACATAAAGCTTAGCATTGCTAATTATGGGGTTGGAATTCCTATTGAAGATAAGAAGAAAGAAAGGAAAGATTCAAAAAATAGTGAAAAATATGGCAAAGTTGTTACTAAGGAATCTATGGCAATCAAAACAGCCTCTATAAAAATTCCTACAAGTGAAGAAAAAATTACTGAGAAAACCGAAGATCAACATATTTCAACAGGCAAGAAAATACTGAAAGAAATGCAGGAGAAGGAGTATCCATTTCCAGATTCTAATGTTTCTCATATTTTTGATAAACTATTAACAAAGAAGTTGATTGAACTGCCATAATCAAAATGCCCTAAAGTAGCTGGAAAGGTAAATGATCCAAAATATTGCAAGTATCATCGAGTTGTCAGGCATTCAATATAGAAATACTTCATCTTTAAGGATAAGGTAGTGGCATTGGCAAGTGATGAAAAGATAATTCTTGATATGGAAGATGTTGTTGAATCAAACCTTGCTAGCGCTATAACTGTAGCAGATATCACATGTGTTGCTAGCAAAAACAATATTTTCTCATCTTCACTCATGGGGACATCAACAATACTTTCGTTTGGAAGCTTAGATCTAATGCTAGTAAAGACTCAATTCATCGATTAAATGACTAAGTTGGAAACAAATTTTACTACTAAAATTGAAGATAGCGGTGAGTGGACTCTTGTGACATACTAACGAAGGAGAAGACGATATGTTAATCAATCTCGTCCATTAGCTTTAAAAGTCTCACATGTGGCCAGATGCCCTTAACCAAGGATGACAAAGAGTCTAAAGGCTACAAATAGCAAGTAGAAAAATTTATTTTTTAGGTTACAAAAGGATTCAGGTGACTTTAAAAGATTATTTTCCTACTAGATTCTTTGATCAAAGGGTAGAAGCAGTACATACTATATCTTGTGAAACTAAAGAGCAACACTCCACTTCATGTTGTACGGCCATTGCTTTTACAGATAAGGACTTATTTTTAGGATCAAAACCTCACAATAGGCCACTTTTTGTCTCAAGATTCATGCAGGAGCAAAAGGTTAACCGTATATTCATTGATGGAGGATCTACCATCAATACCATGCCAAAATCCACCATGAAGAATTTGGGGATTTTCATTGAGGACCTCTCACGTAGTCGCCTAACTATTCGAGGCTTCAATCAATGAGGCCAACAAGCCATTAGTATGATTCGTCTAGACCTCATGATTAGGGAGTTGGAAGCAAGTACTTTTTTCATGTTATTGATACAAGAACTTCCTACTATATACTTTTAGGATGGCCATGGCTTTATGAAAATGGAGTAATACCTTCCATTCTCCATTAATGCTTCAAGTATCCAAAAAATGGAGAAGTTATGAAAGTTGATGTAGATTTGAAGTCGTTTATTAAAGTTGAATCATACTTCGCTGATGCTAAACTTTATCTAAATCTTGACTTAGTAAGTGAAGTAAAACTTGGAAAGGCTCCAGGCAACCACTTTGTTGAAATGAGATAATATTGTTCTAAAAATTTTAGTAAACTAACAATTACTGAGGTTTTGATGAGCAAAGACTGCAAGCACAATGATGATTCCAACTTACCAAAATTTTAACATACACTGCAGGCACCTCAAGAGAAGAAGAAAATTCTAATTGGAGTATGTATTGAGTCAAATGATGCTGCTTAAAGCCAATTAAAGGTGGTAGAATCAAGGAACTGTCAAACTTTAAGGAAAGACTTCACTATGCCTATTGTCAACATAAGCTCATCAATCTATAACAGACCGTCTATTGTAGGGCTTTCCTACAAAAAATTTGAGGAGACACTTGATCCTAAAGCGTATAAGTTGCTTGAAAATTTTGGCTATGACTTTGTTAATCCACCCAATCTAAGTGAGCTTAAGCCTAAGTTGACCTGAGAAAAAGTTTATGGACTCAGTGAAGCACAATAAAAACTAAAGAGACAGGAATTTTATGCTGAACAGTCAAGGGTTGGCTTAGGATTCAAAGTTGTAGAATTGGTCGGAATATGTGTAACAAAGAAGGATAAGCGTGCTGATGTCTAGCATATTTCTACAGAAGATCATGTGAAGCAGGAAGAGCAAAAATAAAATAATCATCGAGTTTTTGTATTTGATCATCTCAATACTCCAATTACCCATTCTTTTATCTTTAAAAGACTTGGTGTTAAAGATCACAATAGTTTTAATAAAGGTCCATGTCTGAGAGGTTTTATGTTCAATAGACTCAAAAATAATGCTGTGAAAGAATGTGTTGACGTTAAAATTGATATGTTGGAGTCAAAAAGGGAGTGTCGAACTCTTTACTTATCCCAATCAAATGGAGCTGGATCTACAATCTTAGTCATCAATATGGATAAGCCTATGAAAATAAAATAGCACATTGTAAAACATCTATACAAAAAGAGTGGTGCATATGAAGATGAAGTGGAAATCACCATCAACTCTAATTACACAAGTGTTAAAGATGAGCTAAATCCTATGTCGCATGATTCGTGCCTTGAAGAATTCAATAGATTGGTGGCAAGTGGTTTTATATAAGCTATAAACTACCTAACATGGATAGTGGCACCCATCCTAGTTTCAAAAGCAGATAGAGAATTAAAATAGAGTATCATATTCCAAAGAATGAGAGTTGTTGAGATCAAACAGCCATATGATGGAGAAAATGATGCGTTACACACATGTAATCATATCGTTGTTGATGAAAAGCTTGATTCAGAAAGTCCTAAAGATGAAGTCCTAAAAGCTCCTCCACAACTTGGAAATGGTGGACATGCAACTGTTGATGAACTCAAAGAGTTGAATCTTGGTACAATAGAAGAGCTCTATCCCATATTTGTTAGCAAGCTTCTAAATCCTGAAGAAGAACAATATTTTAAAATCTTAAGTGAGTAAAAGGATGTATTTGCTTAAACATACAAAGAAATGTTAGGATTAGATCCAAAAGTTGCAATCCATCACCTTGGCATAAAATATAGGGCTCATCTAATAAAATAGTCACAGCGAGTGCTTTGCTTAGATCTCATCCCTCTAATTGAAGCTGAAGTCAACAAGCTTATTAATACAAGATTTATTTAGGAAGTTAAATATCCAACTTGAATCTCTAGCATCGTGCCAATTAAGAAGAAAAATGGTCAGATACGTATTTGCGTTGATTTTTGAGATCTGGATAGGGCATGTCTAAAGGATGATTTTTCATGACCTATTATTGAACTCATGGTAGATGCAACTACTGGACATGAAGCTTTATCTTTCATGGATGGATTCTCTAGGTACAATCAAATTAGAATGTCACCACAAGATAAGGAGTATATGGCTTTTAACACACCAAAGGGTATTTACTATTACAAAG
This sequence comes from Jacaranda copaia, assembly GCA_014898725.1. Classification (NCBI taxonomy): domain Eukaryota; kingdom Viridiplantae; phylum Streptophyta; class Magnoliopsida; order Lamiales; family Bignoniaceae; genus Jacaranda; species Jacaranda copaia. The sequence continues at coordinate 597,830 of JACGDI010001136.1, read as the reverse complement.
TGATGCCTTTTGGGTTGAAAAATATAAGTGCGACTTATTAACGAGCTATGCAAAATATTTTTGATGCCATGTTACACATAAGGGTATAATGCTACATTGATGATCTCGTGGTCAAGACTAAAAATAGAGATAATCACTTAAAAGATCTCCGCATGGTATTTGATCAACTGAGGAAATACAACTTGAAGATGAACCCTCTCAAGTGTGCATTTGGTGTCATGTCTAGCAAGTTCCTTGGCTTCATAGTTCAACATTGTGGAATTGAAGTTGATCCTACCAAAATTGATGCTATCTAGAAGTTGCCACCACCAAGGAATCTTAAAAAATTGCATAGTTTACAAGGTAATCTCACATTTATAAGAAGGTTCATATCAAATTTGGCTGAAAGATGCCAACTATTTAATCACCTGATGAAGAAAGATGCTTCTTTCATATAAGATAAATGGTGTGAAAATGCTTTTGAGAGCATAAAAAAATGCCTCATAAATACACTGATTTTGATAGCTCCTACACTTAGAAAACCATTGATATTGTACATTGCAACACAAGAATAGTCAATTGGCGCTCTAATGGCTTAAGAAAATGATGAAGAAAAAAAGAAAGCTTTATATTATTTAAGTAGAGCCTTAACTAAAAATGAGTTGAAATACTCCTCTGTTGAGAAAATTTGCCTTGCCTTTTTTTATGCAATCAAAAAGTTGAGGCATTATTTTAAGGCATATTCTATTTGACTCATTTCATGTGTTGATCTTGTCAAGTTTGTAATGTCAAGACCAATGCTTTTAGGAAGATTGGCTAAGTGTTTTGTTATATTTAATCAGTATGAGATCACAAATATTCCTCAAAAAGTAGTTGAAGGACAAGCTTTTACTAATTTCTTGGTAGATCACCCCATTCCTGTAGATTGGGAAGTATATGATGAATTACCTAATGAAGATGCCATTTTCGTTGAGATCTTACCGACATGGACAATGCTATTTGATGGAGCAGCCTAATCTGATGGAGTAGGGGCAGGGATCGTCTTTATTTCACTAGAAAGGCAAGTTTTGACATATTCTGTAGTGTTAAATGAATTGTGCTCTAATAATATTGTAGAATATCAAGTGTTGATTATTGGACTTCAAATAGCACTGGAAATGAAAAGTTTAGAAATTGAAGTCTATGGTGATTCAAAACTGGTCACAACCAACTTTGAAATGTCCATGAGGTTAAAAAGGAATATTTGATTCCTTACTTTCAACTAGCCTCTTGTTTGTTAAAGAAGTTTTAAAGTATTATCTTACGTCACATCTAGAGGAAAGAAAATAGGATGGCAAATGCATTAGCTAACCTAGCTACAACTTTAGTATTTTCTGAAGAAGAAATGATAAATATCTCAGTGTGCAATAGATAGATTGTACCTTAACCGATTCAGCTTGATCGTAAGGAATCAAATGCCATATTAGTCTCTGTTGGTGAAGATGAAGATTAGAGGACATCACTGATTGAGTATCAAAGCATGGGAAATTGCTGCAAGACCCTCGTTGTAGGACGGAGGTGCATCGGAGGTCATCTCGCTTCATTTTGTACAAAGATGTTTTGTATCATCAATCTTACGAAGGTATTTATCAATGCTATTTGAGTGGTGAAGAAGCAACCGAAGTAATAGCTAAAGCACATTTTGGAGTTTGTGGAGCTCACCAGTTAAGTCCCAAGCTTTATTTTTAGATTAAAACTATGGGATACTACTGACCCACTATGGTTAAAGATTGTATGAATTACGCAAAGAGGTGTAAAGCTTGTTAGATGTATGCTAACTTTATACATCAGCTTCCTGAATCCTTACATCCCATAGTTGCTTCATGACCATTTCATGCATGGGGTCTTAATGTTGCAAGTCTTATTACTCCTAAGTTATCGGCTGGTCATGCTTACATATTGACAGCTACAGACTATTTCTCTAAGTGAGCAGAGGCAATCCCCCTCAAGAAAGTAAAGAAAGAAACTTTTATGGAGTTTATTCGATGTAATTTGATTTTTCAGGTATGAAGTGTTGTGTTACATCATTTCTGATAACAAGAAGCCTTTGATGGATAAAATTTACGCATAATTTTGATTCAAACAATATAATTCCTTAATGTACAATGCAACTGCAAATGATTTAGCAGAAGCATTCAAAAAAACTTTATATAATCTGCTAAAGAAAGTAGTGTCAAAATCTAAAAGGAATTGGCATGAAAAAGTTAGAGTAGCTCTTTGGGCATATCAGACAACTCATCGGACTACTACACAAAGCCACTCTATATTCATTGGTCTATGGGGTTGAAGCTGTTCTCTTTCTTAAAAGTTAAATACCTTCATTTCGTATAGTAATTCAAGAAGGACTCACTGCTGAAGACAATGTTCATCTTCAACTTGAGAAATTGGAAGTATTAGATGAGAAAGAACTTGAAGCACAACAACAGCTTGAATGTTATCAAGCACATATGACGAGGGCCTTCAATAAGAAAGTTTATCCTAGATCTTTTCAAGTTGGAGATTTGGTGTTGACAATAAGAAGGCCCATTACCATCACCCAGCGAATGGGAAGTAAATTCATGTTAAAATGGGATGGTCCATATGTGATAAAAGAAATCTGCACCAATGGTGCTTATAAGTTAGTTGACAGAGATGGATTGCACATAGGCCCCATAAATGGCAAGTTTTTGAAGTGATATTATCTATGAGAAGAAGTCTCTCCTTGACACATAAACCTAAACTAGATTTTACTCCTAACCCACATAAGTATAAACTGTGTACGGTAACCACCAAAGGTAGTGCATATGGTTAAACTAGTAACTTTCCTACTAAAGGTATTTTATTTGATTAAAATATTAAATATCCCACCTAGTCTAAGGTAGTTAAGCAATAGGTACTCCTGGCCTGCATGAGTATAAACTGTGAATGGCACCCCCACTAAAAAAAATATTTACTTTGAACTACATAATAACTTGATCCCCTTGTTGGGATATGTAGGCAGCTTGAGTGTTATCTCCCAAGTTCAGTCACATCATTGAAAAAAATGGGGTTTGTTCGGATGGCTTCCCAAGTTCAATCATATCATTGGAGCAAATT
>JACGDI010001136.1:572882-594346 GCA_014898725.1 Jacaranda copaia | reverse complement strand
TTTTTCTTTGAAGTTGGCATCAATTTGAAGAATAAAAAAAGAGAGAGAATGCACGAAGAGAATTCATAAAAGAACAACTTTTATTGCATATGTAATAGTCAAGTGTTCTTTTATATCAATTGTGCTAAAAAAAAAGATAAGTAGCTAAGCGTTCATGTAAGTATATTAAAAGTTACTAGTTCCTTGCAAGATTCTTCATGGAGTGCTTCCATTGTCTTTAAAGCCTCAACCTCTTGATCAGTTAAAAATGGAGTGTCTTCAAGTTTTGAAACTCTATCTCTCTTGATGGCCACTTCTTTCTGGATAATAGACAAGTTTTCTTCTGTCTTGTGGAGTGATGAGTTTGCGAATTCTTCTTTACTGCTTAACTCAGCAAGTTGTGTTCTCAATTCCTCTTGCTACTTGGTGATTTGAAGAAGCTCATTCTTGAGACCAATTACCTCTTCAATCCTCTCACTTTTTATCACCTCAGCCTCAAAAAGATCATGTTGTACAAAGAGCAGTACTTCCTCATGGGTTTCTTATGTTTTTTCTTTTTTTTGAATTGAATTTGACTTAACCTTTGTGTTGTTGGTGCACCCTCAAAGAAAGATCTCAAGTGGTCCTCCAAAGATGATGTATTTTGTATGTATGATTTCATCTCTGCAATCAAATCATCAATTGTAGATTATATCTCTGAGAGTTGCTCAAATGGAGTTTTCATGATCTTTTGATATGTCCGTTTCCAATAGAATTTGAGAAACATCTACTCTACTTCAATCTTTATAATTCGAGGGCAAAATTTAGAAATTTCAGCAACTGGAAATGCTTAAGATGGAGCTCCAAATATCTTTTGAGGCTTGTCTTTCCCAGCAAAAGCCTTATCATTTGTAATTTTAGGTAATATTACCTTTGGCCGCTTATTGGAATTAGCAGTATTATGGAAAGTTTGCATGTCATCATCAAGAGGTTGAGAAATATTTGTTTCAAGCAAGTTAAAAGGATTAGCCCCATTTATCGAACCAATACTACCTTCAGAAGTAATTGGGATTGGCATCTCGAGATTTGCAAGCTATATCATAAAAAAAGAAAAGAAAAGAAGAAGAAATTAGTGTAAAGAATTAACAAATATATATGTAAAAATAAAAGAAAAGAAAAGCAAAAAAAGAGGGGTACATGATATTCAAAATAAATAAATAAATAAATAACTTTACATGTTTTGCTAATTCACCCAAAGGTAAAGAACAACTTGGGACATTTATAAAGAAATTTGAATTAATACTGATATTATCTAAATCTAAAGCCTTTGGCTTCTTCTTGAGTATGCATTGGTTACTGGAATTGTCATTTGCGCAAGAAAGTGTAGAAATTATTTCATTTCCTTCCATTGGAGTATCAATAGGGAATAAAATCTCAAGTAAGTCACGACGCCTTTTAGACGACACTTGAGTATGTTCAGCAAGGTTGTAATCCTTAGGCTCCAAATTCCTACCTTTAACTTGCCCTAAAATAATAGAATTTTGAATAGGTGAGGTCACTGGAGTATTTTTGGGATCTTTTAAAACTTGTTTAGGACAAGATGGATTCTTACCAAGATACCCAGACTCAGATGCATGCTATTCAATTCTATCCCCAAGTTGATTGAGTTGACCAGAATTTGTTTCCACATCTCTCTAATTAACTTTAAGAACAATCTTAGTACCTTTTGTTTGCAAAGCTTACTAGTGTTTGTCCCACCAATTTGCATATGCCTTTATGGCTAATGGAAAAAAAAATATTGCCAGGAATGACAAGTTTGTAAGATGTGTTCAGTAAAGTACATGACTGCTAAAGTTGAACAAGCTTATACAAATCACAAGTAAGAATCTCTTTCTTTAAGTTTCCTGGGACGTGTTGACAAAATCCACATTGCCGATTGAATCGATGAGGGCTATAAGCTTCAATGATATGCTCTTTTCCATATCAAAATGTCAAATAACTAGAATGAAGAGCCACAAAAAGATTCTTATAAGTATTTGATATACAGGGGCCATCTATTATTGTGAACTGCTTGCGTGGAAATAAGCATAAATTTTGAATGGTTGAAGGGTTGATATTGAGGAATAATATCGCGCCTTTGAAAGATCAAAATATTTGGCCATATTCTTTCCCGCATATTTGACCATCTCAGCTCTTCCTACATCAATCTTGAATGAAAAATGAGTGCTAAGGTAGTGCCCTATCCAACTATGAACATAATGAATGGGAAAGATAGAAGAAGATTCTTGACGACTGGGCAAAGTTGATATATTCCTTAAACTATGGTAGATGCCTGTCAATACAAGAACTGCAAGAGAAAAACAATCATCGTTTGCCATTCTACTAGCAACTTTGAAGATCGTAGCATGAATCAGATTTGCTTTACGATGTGGTAGAGCAAAACTACATAACTAGCATGAAAGAAAAGCAGCTAAGTAGGTCTCCCCTTCAACATCTTCTTCAACCTTTAACATCATAAAAGGCTCATTATATTCCTTAGTGTGAGACAAAAGTGATACACGATTCTTTCACATGGATTGTGAGAGATCTTTAGCTCAATAGACCTTTTTCAAAAAGATCTCAAATGGGGCTCTGCATATCTCGATGGTCCTTTAAACCAAAACCCAATCTAATCAGAAATAGGAACGTCATCAGAGTCCTTTGGGAGCATATGATAAGCCAAAAATAGATATTTGTAGCTTCGTGGAAGAGAAGGGTCATGTTTGTCATCACCTAGTAGTTCTTTTGTAGTGGGGATAGATTCATCATAGAAACATCCACGGATAGGTAATCCACCAAATACATAAAGAACCCATAAAGAAATTAAAAATTCACTAGTAGCAGTACGAAAAGTGTTCATGGAAGGGCACCACAACTTAAGGAATGCTTAGAGGATATTCTTATGATAGACTTTTTGAAAAGCGAGGCATGGATTGCTGCGTAGATCTTAATTTGACGAAGAACATTTGCATGATGACCTAGCACATCCTCTATCCATTCCCAATAGCCTGCATAAAAAATACTTCGCCAAACTGTGATGCGAGAATTCTCAATGAGCATCCATTAGTGTTTGAAAGATAACCTATAAATAAAAATTCGGAGCTAGTAGCTTTGACATTGTGAAGAGAAAACTTCAAGAAAAGTATCCTGGAACAATACATAATGCCAGAATATGGATCAATTACTTCCTTGGTTGCCTCTTCGGACCACTCTTGGATATGTATAGAGTTACTTGGAGATTAAGGTATAGAACGAAGAACATCATTAGCCGATTTATGGATAACCAATCTGATACTTTTAACTTTGAAGTTGTCTTTATCACTTCCAATGATAATACATGGAGATGGCTCTATGTGATCCTTAATATACATCGTCATGAGTTGATCAGCAATGAGCTATGTTTCTTAACCTACAAAAGAAAAGAGAAGAGATGAAGAAGAAAGTACAAAGATATAGAAAGAATCTTCAATTTGATAACTTACTTGAAGTTTTCAATTTTTTGTATTTGCTATGTGTTGATATCCTTTAGGAGTAAAAAACTTAGTGTTGATGAATGCCAAAAAAGTCCAAACAACTCTCTTTTAATTGTAGTAATCTACCGATTGAATGGAAGTAGTAATAATTGTATGAGAACTATGAGGCATTTCTTCAAACAGTTGATGTACATGAATTAATAAGAAGTGGATGCCTCTAATTGACTATATGAATTTCCCACGGCAATTTCCCAACTCAGTTTTCAACTCTACTCAGTGGTTTAGCTCTTTAGCAGCATTCTGTTTATATACTTTTAAGAGTTTGAATCTAAGTATATCTAAAAGATTAAGTCCTTGTTCAAACCAATTTATTAATCTCGCGATCTTACCAAATATAATTTGATTCTTAGCAAAATCAAACCTCGCGAGAGGAAGAACTTTGCATGCATTAGCGTTGGTTATCTGCATTCAGCAAGTCAGTTTTCTTTTGTGGGACAGGAGCTTAATTTGTCTTGCGCGGGCCACAGATTGTGTTAGGAAAAATAAAAAAGCTGACGTGTTTTGAAGTGGGTTCTTTGGCCAAAAAACCAAATTGTGAAGGCGCCACTAGTTGCTTGGCAGCATGAGTGATAATCAGTACTTGCACAATTTGGAAAATGTATGTTTCCCAACTGACTCACATATATATATTGAAAATTCATATGTTATATAATATGTGGGTGTATTTAAATGCATATATATATATATATATATTAAAGGCTAGCTCATATGTTATATATATATATATATGTATTTTAAATATATATCTTGATTTATTCACTTAGTAATGTATTGGAATACATTATTTGTAAACAAGTCTCGAGGGGGTATTTATAGACGGCTTAATTTTTAGGCCAATTGAAAAATAACAAATGTAAAAAATATATTAGTTGTTAATTTAAAATTTTCTATTTATGTATTGGAATTAAATTTAATTCCAAATGATAAATAGTTAATTTTAATTAATACATTAATATTTATTTTATACAAATCAAATGTTGACAAGTGTCAAGATGGGGATGTATCATGTCAATCAAATCAAGTCGGTGACCTAGCAATCTCAAGCTAATTAAGTTAGGACACGTGGCACATCCAGAATGTGGACCAATCAAGTCAAGAATATTTGATATTATCTTTTAATATGTGCATCAAAAAGATAATTATCAAATATGTTTAAGTCATTTTGGAGTCTACTGCTGAACACTTATATAAAGGGGTGACTATTGATTCATATTCACATATATTCTCATACACATATTCACATATTCACATATACATATTCATATATTTTCAAGCGCCAAGACTCAAGTCTTCAAACTTTAAGTTTTTGCTGCAATGACGTATTATTATCACGAAGGTCCTATACCTCGTCAAAGCAACAAGTCATCAAGTTCTTTGATTTCGAAGTCAATGTTTGAGTTTCAAAGAAATTTCATAGTATTTTTTACTAAGTCAAATGATATTACACCATATATCCAAGAACAAACTTCAAGCCTTTGGATCATATATATTGGGAGAAGAATCAAGTGATTAGTTTTGTTAGGGAATTTATATTTTTCTCTAATGAATTGTAATTCTTATGTTATTCTTTAATATAAATTTAATTTGTCCATTATTTTTCTTTGTCATGTGATTTAATTTTGCAGACAATGAAATTTGTGTGAACAAGTATATTGATAAAAATATTTATTTTTAAGTGAAAATATTGATTCAGATTACTTTTTTTGTATATTTAAAATATTTGTTTTGATAAAATTATAATTCATCTATTCTAAACAAATAAATTTAAAATATTATAAATTTAAGCAGATAAATAAATATTTTAATTATTTTACATTATAAAAATTTTTGTAAACACATTAAGTGTGATAAAATTGCTAACTTACAATCGTCAAGGTATATACACGTGACTTTTGTATATTCAACTTTAGCTGCTAGGGTCGAACAACGAATTAAAACTTAAACTCAATCTATTAAAGTTAAATAACTAATTAATCCATTGACATCATAATATAGATTGCAAATTTGTAAATTTTGTGAAAAATACAATTATAAGCTTATTAAATCTCCTATCCCTTAGTTTGTAATTTAAGTTGAAATTTTAATTTTTCTTGTCAACGTACACTATATTAATATATATAAGTTTAATTAATTAATTAAAAAAAATTACTTTTCTTTTTATATACATTTTTTGTTGTTTAAATTATAATCATCTATTTTTTATATGTAACGTGTATTAATTCGTATAATAAAAAAATTATGTAACTGTATCATTTGAGTTTAGAAAAAATATAATTTTTTGGTCTCTTTGTATCATAACTATTCATGTTTTTATATGTCATATATAATATCTATATTATTTATACAACATAGGGTTTTTAATAACTATTTTGATATATTTAGTAATAAGATGATAAAATAAATTATATTTTATAAAATAAAGACCATATAGTTTTATTTTCTATTCTCCGATTTTACTTTTTTTTTCAATTATCACACCGTATCAAAAATTTTCTTTTATTTATCCCAAAAAATTAAAATTACATTAACATTTGCATTATTTAAAAAATTTATATTTTTTTGTCTTAGACTTAAAAAATTTAATAAAAAATATGGAATAAAACTAAAACTAGTAGTGATTGAATATATAAATATTTTTTGGTTTTTTGGTTTTTCGGTTCGATTAACCGATTTTTTTTAGTTTTCAGTTTGCTTTCAGTTAACTGAATAAAAGAATTAAAAAATTATTAACTTTTTTCAAAATGAAAAACCGAAAACCTAACTGAACTACCTAGCTCGATTTGATTTTTTTATTTTCGATTAGTTCGATCGATTTCGGTTTTCTTTTTAACACCCCTACTCGGCATCACCATCATCAAGCCAGTGCATACCCCCTTGATAGGTCTTGGTGGAATTGAGGTTATGCCAGTTGGAATAATCGATCTCTCGACCTCATTCAGATTCGAGCTGAAACAAAAGACCATCATGATCAAATAATTGATGATAGACGCATGCTTTACCGACAATATGATACTGGATAGACCAAGTTTAAATCAATTCCAAGCAATAGTGTTCACCTTTCACTTAAAAGATAAAATTCCCTACTGCGGTAGGGGTAGGGGACGTATAGGTGATTGTCAGGTGGCTAGGGAATGTTATAACCTCTCTATAAAATTAAGGGAAGCAAAAAAGACCACGAAGGTACAGAGACAGGAACAAGGGCAGCAAGCTTCAACACCTGAGAAAAATGAACTAAAGAAGAAGAAAGCTGAGCGGATTGAGCGCTCAGAATTCAAAGTAGTGGAGTTGCTCCTAGGAGACAAGAAAAAGACAGTGGATTAGGTCGCGACGCCAGAACATTTGGAACTGAACATAAGGGCCAAGGAATCAAGTTTTTCCCAGCATTACTGGTCATGTACTATGTACATGACCACTTTCTGTTAGATTTAATGTCAAATGAAAGTTAGATATTTTAGGGACCATTTTATAACTCCAAATTATTTGGGGATGAAAATCAAATAAATGGCAAAGTTTAAGAACCAAAATTCTAATTTCCGAACCAAAATCATTCTTCTCTTCTTAAAGAGAAGAATCAAAAGATTAAAATAGAGATTATATCCATAATTTATCAAATACCATAAATTTTAATTTGTATCATTCATCTTAAAGTGTAATTTTTTTTTCTATCGACAAGAAAGTTACATTCCCATTTAGGAGTTGGGGTGTATATGGTATGTTTGTAACAGGCTAAACAAGTTATTTCAGTCATTTGAGTCCAACAATATATTTAGTTTATATAAAATCAAGAGCACCTCAAGAAGTACACCCTATCAACAAGATTCTCATAATCAAGGCCGATATTCACAAATGCCTCTCTCATTCATTTTAACTCCTTTGGAACTGATTAAAAGAAAGCTTTTGGCATTTTATATGATCTCAGAATTCTAAGAATTAGGTTTGATCGTATTGAAGATGAATTACCATCTTCATATCTTATCAACTCACCTAACTTAAAAAATAGATCACATCATATATAATAAAAAAATCATATTTATTTTTTTAAAGTTCTAAACTGGAAGAAATATAGGTAAGGTACTTATTTTATATTTTATTTTATCCCCCAAATTAAATACTATACAAAGCCAAGTTATATAATTCTTTTTGACTATTTTGTTGTATTGATATTCTAACGATTTGATGCAATAAAACTTTCAAACTTATAGTTTGTTAGGTAATTAATATTGCTTAAATAATTTTAAATAAATTATCTGAATGTTTTAGTAATGCATTTAGAAAGTCGATGAAATTTATAAGGTTTACGCAACATTCATTTTGTGATGAAGTTAATGGCATTGTTGCATGTGGACTTCTTGAATAATAGAGATGAACCTATACTATTATTGAATTGAAAAAAAGTAGGGTAAAGGACACAATGTTCTAATGTCTGGCCAGCAATATAAAAAATATAAAATAGTCCTCTACATAAACTCCATATAAAGTTTAGTGGGAGATCTTTGATTTTGGGCCTTAAAACGGATACAGTTTGAATTTGACAATTGAATATATGATTAACGGATATGGTACGGTGACACAGACATAATACGATATGGACATGATGACACATTAAATTTTAAAATTTTAATATACAACACGATACTGACATAATTATCATAATATATATAATTATATATAAGTATTTATTAGTTATGTTAATGTATATAATATAAAATATATATCAACATAAAGTGAAAAAAAAATCAACAATAAAAATTAAATAAGTATATTTTAAATTCAAATATATAATGAATCCCTTAAATAGGAATAAGTATTAGACTTCATGTAAATTATATAATGAAAATTTTCAATACAAAAAACTGTAATATTGATCATAAAAAAATATGTGATAATATAAAAATTATAACTAATAATATTTGAAAAGATTTATATTTATCCTTAAAGATTTGTCATAACTTATTAATGATGATAACTTAAATACAATTATTTCCACTATTAAATATGTAAAAATTATTATTGGTGATAGAACAAAAAAATTTTGTTACTTACATATATATAATTAGTGCTAAGTTTTCTACGATCACTTACTATTTTTTATAAATTTTCTTTTTCTTTTTCTTTTTATAATGTGTCTAAGCATCTAAATTTATTAGGATATTATGATCATAGTGAGATTTTGTACTAACTTTGTTTGTTATTTAAAAAGTTTTTATATTATTTATTAGTCCTTAAATTTTGTAAAGTTTAATTATAAAAAAAAAGCACCGCCGTGTCCCGATCATATTGGACACGTTCTTTAGCTGTGTCTGACACCATGTCAAATTTTATCTTTTTTATTTTAATTTTTAAACACTTATTTGCTATGTTCGACACATATCAAACTTTGCACGAAGTGATTTTTTGACGTGTTTGTGCATTATACATTTGAATACAACTCAGCCTAAATTGCAAAAATCACAGGCTCCCTTCCGTGCGGCCGCTGAAGACACGTAGTGCTTGTTTATGGCCCTTCGGTTCATTTTCCTGGCTTATTTTTATTTTTATTTGGGAATAAAAAATAAAAATTATTATTTTTTTCTCTATTTTTACTTAAAGTATTTTTATTTTTATTTTTAAGTTCTTTCTAAACCTATAATATCATTCTCTTATTACATTAATTAAATTCAAATTTAATTTAACATAAAATATTAATTATTATTTTAAAATTAACAAAATATACGTATATTTTAAATTTTTTTTAAACATAATAAAATATAAATCAATTATCTTTTTATTCCCATCGTACTCTAATCATTATTTTCTAACAATTTATCCAAACACATTTCTATGTCTATTTCAAAATTATAATTGTCTTTCTAACTTTTAGAAATTATTGAAAATAAAAATAGGTCTTGAAAATAAAATCAAATGGGCCGCTTCCACATGGATGTGGGCTTGTGATTTTTGCAATTCAGATCCAAATTATTATTAAATTACTTAATTACAAGGGTAAGAAATACCAATTTTAAGGCTCCAATAAAATTTATCCTGCTTTACCTAGAAAATCCATGTACAAAACTGATTTTGCATTTTTGCCGCCCACAGTAAATTTATGTAAAGGATTTTTTTATGTCGTGTTTGTTCTCATTTCCATCCATTCTTTTCATTTATGTTGTTATTTAAAAATTGAAAACTATTGTTTTTTTAATTTATTATTACTTAATTGTTTTTTAAATATTTTCTATTCCTTCTAAACATACCCTATCATCCCACCATTACATTAATCAAATTCAAATTTAATTTGACTAAAATACTTATTATTATTTTAAAATTAATAAAATATACATTTAAAAAAATAAATCTTATTAAACATAAAAAATATAAATCAACATATTTTTTAACCCTATACCAACTTACTCGAATCATTATTTTCTAGAGAAACATCCAGAAACAGTTTCTTTTTCATTTTTACTCTAACTACTTTTTAATTTTTAAAAATATATAAAAATTAAAAACGGCTCTAAAAATTGGAAAAACAGGCCTTAATTTTTGGTTGCATCTTTACATCTAGTACGTTAGAAGAAGGGCTCTTTGCATCCCTAAATGCCGGTAGATCAAAATGGAAAGTTGAAATTTTTGAATAAATTAGAGAAGAATTCATTTGGAAACGTGAAAAGAATTTATACAATATATAAAATATCTATCACCTTTTTGATATGTTTTGAAGTAATTTTTTTAAAATACTTTAATTTTTAATTTTTAATATTTTTTCCTCTTTCCTTCTTAGTTTTTTTTAATTTGTTATTAACATTTAAATAAATATACTAAAAATATTGAAGATTATATTAATTTAAAAAAATGAATGCACATTTATGAAATTTTAAAATATGTATCGAGTTTGTCAAAATTATTAATTAAAATAAAATATGAAGTCGTGGCATCATCCATGTGGCGCCAATTCTACCTCAAATCTTTTGCTCCTTTGAACAGCAGCAAGCAAGTTTTCTCATCAGAGCACGCATGGCGGGTTGTACTTGTTCAACAATGGCCATGACCAAGCTCGACTTCCTAGTTACCCGGTCACATGGAATTACCCACGGGAATTCGCCTTTATTATCATCCTCCAAGAGCACAGCACTTAATTTCTCTAAGGGATTGTTGATTCCTCGTGGAGTTTCTGGGCTTAGTCTCTCAAAGCATAATGCTTTCTCTGTAGTGGGTTCACTGGTGGATAATTTCTCAGTTGATGATAATGAGGCCAGTGAAAGTACATCCCGACGTGATATTAAAACTAGGTACTATATTATTTTTTAGAAAATTGTCCTCTCGTATATTATTATTTTCATTACTATTGTTATATGCCCTCTTTGTCTAGTTATTTTGGGTTCAGTGAAGTATGGATGTACACGTACATAGGGTCTTGGAACGGCATTTGTTTGTTTTATTAGTGACTGTGAGTTTTCAAATTGCTAGTAGAATTACTGATCTGGGATTAAGCTGTGCATTATAGTTAAGAGTTACTATCATGAAATTTCCGAATGGATTTTGGCTTCTTGTTCTGTTGTTTGCTTCAAATGAGGGTAATTATGTTGCAAGTTTGGTTCTGTGATTCTTGTGTTTGAGGATAAAGGCCAAGATTTCTCAGTTTTCCCGTTTCAGATACAATTCGTTGTTAGAAATTCATTCTGTAGCAAGGAACCTGGGACATGACATATGATAAAAGTTGTGAAAAGATTCAGTTATAAGATTTTTCTAACATTGAGAGAAGTTGTGATAAGATTCAGTTCAATGCCATTCTAGTGGCAAGTTCACAGCAAAGAAGAAAGATACTAACAGAAAGCTGCCTTATTTTGTGGAAAAAGGCAGTTTCTTGGTTTACTGCAATGGAGATTTCTAGAATTGCGCATTATTGATGAAGTTTGGGTTCATGATAATCTGGATAGATGGTCGGCTGATAGTTCCTTATAAGTGGCTAAATTTTCGATGCTAAATTCGTGGGATAGTATTCTTTATCATGTGTAAAAGGAAATAAGATCATCCAATGACCATATATGTTGAATGTTGTCAAAAGCCACCACAAATGTTGGAAAATGTCATCTATGTTAAAGGAAGCTCTTCAGAATATTACGAATTAAACCATGAGATCCCTTTTGTACCTGTATATTGGTGTTACTCTAAATAGTTCATTTGATCTGAAGAATGGATTTGGAGGATATAATCTAAAATGTTGTAATTGTATCCTAGTTATAGGTAACTATATCAATTAATCACTTTTTCCATAAAATATGACCCATGGATTGATCAATTTGATGTTCTTCTCTACAATGTCTTTCTTTTATTTTCTAACCAACTTGACCTTTTACCTTTGGGAGTATTCATTATACTTTATCAAGTGTTACAGAAAGATGATTCAGAATTATTAAACTACATGTTAGACTATATATTAATTTTTAAATTGTGGTTTACCAAGTATGTTAAGATTAAGTATACTCCATAAATTGTTAAATCGACCAAAAAGGTAATAGTTTGATGATAGTTGTGACAGAGGGAGTTTGCTTGCCTTTTCTTGAAGGGGTTTGGAAACATTATTATTGAAGACTTATAGACAGTGTGGGAAGATGATAGGAACTACTCCAGATAAGTTAGGAAATAATTTGTTATGTTGTCACATAATTGTGAGATGGTGTACAGACATACAGGGATAACTGAGAGAAAAAAGTTTTACTTATGCCTCTTGATGATGATCGCATGACATTTTCATTAGCTTGGTAATACTACTTGTTTCTAGTCCCTGAAACAGAAGATGAAATGAAAGGAGAAAAAAAAAATGTAATGTCCTTATATTGAATTGAACTGTAGGTGGTGACTTTCTTGAGTTTGACATGATGCTGCCAGTGCTTGACCTGCACAATGGTTGTTTTGATATCTGAAAAGTTGAAGATGTTCTAGGCAGCTACTTCTTCCACACAATATCAGCTCATCTGGAGTATCATATTTTTTATTTAAGAAATAATGGTGTAGAGGTACTGAATTACTTCATACGTTCACTTAACCTCAATCTGAATACTCTTGCAAGCTTCTCTATATTACTTCATCGGGACTCTACTGACTATTGTCATATACACTAAAAGATCAGATGCCCTTTGAATTATTATTTCCATTCAATTGTTTCTTAAGCAAGGTGCTATGACTTTATAGTTGAAATGAATAGGGAAAATAAAAAAGGAGTAACTTGGTCTGGAACTGTCAATTCTTCTAAATCATCCAGTTCCTTGAAAATCCTCTTCGCCAAAATTTACCTTTCTTCCAGGAGAGGTTATATATTTGGAAATGTGAAACTGACATATAATTAGAAGCTTGTATGCATGAGGCTGTTATAAATATTGGTTCTTCTGTTTGTGCTCTCCTCCCCATTGGATTTCATACCCTCTCTACTTGTTTTGTGAACCACAAACTTTTGGTGAATGTACTCTCAGCAACATTTGATGTTCCTTTGTATCCAATATGTTGTTTTGTAGTACATGGAAGTGGAGAGGTTATTCTATTCGATACCAGTATTCTGGTACCAGTGGGCCTGCCTTGGTTTTGGTTCATGGGTTCGGAGCAAACAGGTCAACATTGCTTCACTTTTGCTACTCCACAACTATATAATATAGGTATTTATCACATAATAGCAGAGTCAACTTGCACATTCCATATCTCCTTTGACTTGTGTTCTGTTATCATTACTGCTCAAAGATAAAATGAGATTCAAATATTTAGCATTAGCATGATAGCAAAATTAAATACGGCAGCTGATGGTGAAATGGAATTATTTATGTAACTTACCTTTAAGATGTGACAGATAGATATAAGGAAATACAAGTTTTAGATGACACTTTCAGTTGATTTGACTATTTCTTGGAAGAGAAAGTAAGAATCTACTTCTTAGTTTCACTTTGCTTCTCCTATACAAACTTTAAACAAATTGCCACTGTTCTTTACTCTGTTCTTTTGTTAGTTTAAATTTTTTATATTCTAGATGAGATATGCTGGCTGCAATTCTGTGTGTAGTGCGTAATACAGATTTTGTAGCTTGCTAAATTTTAGTGAGCAGGAAAGAACTCTAACTCTATAGGCTGAATGACTGTAGCTTTGAAATATCTTATACATGCATTGCAGAGTTTCATTATATGTGCAACATCAGAAAGGTCATGACATATAATTTATTGCAATTGCATGCTTTCATACAAGTAAATGTAATAATATTGACGAAAAAATAAGTGCCAACATATTAATTGTCACAATTACATATGTTAAGTGACAATAATTTTTATTTTATCACTAATGATATTTTTGAAGTGAATAATTTTATTTGTCATAATATATCTTAATAGCGACAAGAATTAATATTTCCAACTTGATTTCATTTGGATAAAGTTTCATCTCTCACAATTTTGTCTTATAGTGACCACTGGAGGAAGAATTTGCCAGTTCTCGCACAGTCACACAGGGTGTATGCAATTGATCTCATTGGGTATGGTTATTCAGACAAACCAAATCCACAAAAGCTTCAAGTTAAGAACTTCTATACATTTGAGACATGGGCCAGCCAGCTAAATGACTTCTGTATGGAAGTTGTGAAGGATGAAGCCTTCTTCATCTGCAATTCCATAGGAGGTGACTTCCTTCACTGTATTCTCTAAATGATTAAGCCGTTGTTTACTTGAGGTTTTTGGATAAGTTCTGTCTATACTTATAGCAAGACAATGATTTTTCTTTTCTTTTTAACAGGATAAGAACCTTCTTTCTTGCACTATTTTCTTTGTATCTGCGGGAATGAGATTTGCTTTTATACTTTTGAAGATGATAACAACCATTAAGTTCCATATAAGGGATCTGTTATGGTTCAAAATGCAGGACTTGTAGGACTCCAGGCAGCAGTCATGGATCCCACAATTTGTAAGGGCATTATACTTTTAAACATATCCCTTCGTATGTTGCACATAAAAAAACAGCCATGGTATGGAAGGCCCCTAATAAAATCATTCCAGAATTTGCTAAGGTGAATGTTGTTTGATATATGTTTCAGTTTTGAATTTAGCTTAGATATTTCTCCATTATTTCTGTTTAATGATCCTCAATATGTTTCCCCTTTTGCTGCAGGAATACTGCTCTTGGGAGATTCTTTTTTAAAACTGTTGCTACACCAGAGTCTGTAAGAAACATTCTTTGTCAGGTATGAAAACTTAATGGTATATATAGTAAGCTCTTTCACTACTGGAAGCTATATACATCTCTGGTTAAAGTTATCAAACAATGACCATTTTACCATCTTCAAAGCTTAGGCTAAAGTTGAATAACATGGTCACTTACAAACACATTTCCTTTTCTTTTCTTTTTCCTTAGCCAGGGGAGTATATATGGCAGAAGCATCTGTAGTGATTAAACCATCATGAACTTTATCTTGATAAATTTCTCCCATTGTGTTGTAGGTTATATATCTCAATAAACTATATCTTGATAAATTTCTGCAGTTGTGCTGCAGTACAACTACTGATTCTCTTGTATTGCATTTCAGTGTTACTATGATACATCCCAGGTGACGGATGAATTAGTCAAGATTATTCTTGAACCTGGGCTTGATCCTGGTGCTGCGGATGTGTTTCTTGAATTCATATGCTATTCTGGAGGGCCCCTTCCCGAGGAATTGCTGCCTCAAGTGAAGGTAATATCCTAATGTAGATATTCTCTCATTTTCCAAAGGGTTGATTATAGGAACCTCCCTAAGGTTTGCTTATGGTATGTCCAATTACATTTACCTCTCTAGAAATTATCTAACATCGTTCATGAGGAATTCCTACCATTTTAGATGAAGCAATGCATTCACCCTCAATCAAAAATTACACAAATCGCTGTTGAGTTTTTCCCAATATATATACACATAAAACCTCCTTTGAGGTTTGTCTATATATAAATAGATCCATTGTTGTTTATCCAAAAAATTAAAACAAAAAAAGCAATACTTTTAAGCATTTGAAGCCAATTTTGGTCTTATGTTACTCATGTCACGTATAAATTCATCTGCCTAAAGCTAAATTTAGGGAGGGTAAATTAACCACAAGGCAAAATTAGATTTGCTCTGGTGACTTGTTTAGTTCTTTTACCCTTCTTCATGATCATTGAGATAAGGTGATCTTTAGTGACAATCAAAAGTGAAGGTGGCATCTTGGCGTTTGAGTTGGGATTGGGAGAACGAATTTGATTATAAAAATATATAAGATAGTTTAACGTATTTTTCTTAATGTTATTTTAAGAATATGAACATTTAATTATTTTTTCTTCTCATTCATGATAGAAAGTAAGAAAGTTAATTTTAAAAATAAGAATAATGTGATATGAAAACAATAAATGCTTAATTAATTAACTTTAGATAGCATAACTTTAAAAAGATATTGGTATTATATGTGTTATGAATATATGAGGTTTTGACTGTAACTTTGAAATATTAAAAGAAATTTTTCTATTTCAGAACTTATTTATTATATAGTAAAGAATGATATTAAAAATTTATGATAATGGATAAATATTAGATCAAGGGGGGTTTTTGTTAATTGAGACAAACATTAGGTGGTCATTATGTAAATGTGTACAAACCCATTGAGGTTTGTAAGTTTAGTGTTAACATGATACATTTATGTTAAGGTAAAATTTCATTTTCCCTATCTATTTTAGGTCATCTTTTTTGTCACGGACATGTAATGAAGGTGGAAATTTAAAATGAAATGAATATTGAACTTCAGGGATGTAAATGTAATTGGATAGCACTTGTGAGGTCTCTCTTTACTCGACAAGCTTGACGATAGAGGTCCCTATAATTTACCTTTTCTAAGAAATATTTTGTTTGAGCTTTTATTCTTTTAGTAAACTGCAAATGATCAGTCACTTTTTATGTTTATTTTATCTAGTGTCCTGTATTGGTGGCTTGGGGTGACAAGGATCCTTGGGAACCAATTGATCTAGGGAGAGCCTATGCACAATTTGATTCGGTAGAAGATTTTGTCGTGCTGCCAAATGTTGGCCACTGCCCTCAGGTCCCTCTGTCTTTCTCTGTTTTAACTTTTGTATGTATAAACTCCACATGAAACTAGTCTCCATTTAAGTTTCCAAAGATTTTATTAAATAGGTATCTACAACTTTTAGAAACTTTATTTGATACAACTTTGCAATTGGTATGTTAATCTCAACAAAGATCGATCAGTAGGTGTAAAATTGATCCAACTTGTAATTATAGAAATTGCACGGAAAAGTTCAAAATATTGAATAAGAAACATAGGCATTTCAAAATTGAGAAAATAAAATAGAAGACAAAGTCAGCTTAGGCACCATGATCCTATTATTTTAGAAAAAATGAAATGTCAGAAGCCATGTAAGTTCATTGGGTGGCCCATCTTTTCTTTATTTCTTTTCCTTTTCAAAACATTATATTTTTTCACAAAATTTAATTTATCACATAATAAGTGTGATTAAAATATAAGTTTGTTATAGAATTTATTTACTTAGGTTTAATTGGACCATAGTTCTCTTACTTGTATTAATTCAACAAAATACAAAAGATGCCCAATAGTACCAATTATCATCCCAAAGCTCTTAAATTAGGTTATTTATCTAGTTTTTTATCAATTTGTATATGACCATACTTTCATCATAGAAAAAACATTATCACAAATAAGAGGGTGTTTGGATGAGCTAAAAGAGCTTATAAGGCATCAAAAAGTATTTTGTGATTTTTTCTTGAAGAAAAGCTTATAAGCTTCTAAAATAAGATGTAGCTTCTAAAAAAATATGTTAGGATCTTATAAACTCATTTTAAAAAAGTAAGAAATTCCCTACTTATTTTTAACATCTTAACAAGTTCCTTTAATTTTAATCATATTAATTGCCAAAGTGTTATTACTAATATCTTATAAGTTCCAATATTTTATTTTATCCAAACATTTTAAGAATTTATTTTTATAAAAGATGTAGCATCTCATAAGATCTAGAAACATCATATAAGATGTAGGAGTTTATAAGATTTTTTAAATAAGTTTAGCCAAACACCATTTAAGTAGTGTATTGTAATATAATATAAAATTGTACATATCCTAAAAATTTTTGCGTGATATCTCCTCTGACTTCTTAAGTGCACAAAATTGAGTCACTTTTGAGATGATGAATGGCAGGCCCAACACAAGTTGCAGAAAGTTGCGGTAAACAATCCAGCACAAGAATCATGATGTGATAGTCATGATATAATAATTATTTTAATGTTTCATATAAAGTGAACATGTCCTGAAAACATTATATGATATCTTGTCTGACTGCAAAGTTGTTTTCTATGAAGGACGAGGCACCTCATCTTGTAAACCTGCTGGTTAAATCTTTTGTGGCTCGACATGCAGCAGCGCCAGCTAATAGTACTCTTTCGCCTGCAGCTTCTTGAGCAACCATTACTGGTAAGCCTGCTACTTGTTCCATTTGGTTCCACACTTTTATTAATAGAATATCAAGAGGTGCTACGTGATCTTTCAGACAGTTTCTGCATTCGTTTGATATGTTCTGGGTTTAGTTACATGTATTTTGTCCAGAAAAACTTTCACTCAGTGTGAATTCTTTCTTCAAATGTTGCATCTGAACATTTTGTGTTAATGGTGATTTGTGAAACAATCTATTAAATCAGGTGGTTAATAAAATTGTATATCTTCTATTGTAATTTCATTTTTTTTTTGTTTTATTAAAAAAGGGTTATAATGATGAAACCTGGTTGGCTTGAAACATCTGAATGGAAACCTCTGTATATAGGCGACAGAAGCCCATTCTATGTTTGAGTGTCTTGTGTGGCTCTGCTGCTAAAATCTCATATTATAACCGTATATTGATGAGCAGTTTATTGATTCATCTTAAAATCTGAAATTATTTTGAAATCGAATGGCTTAGAACTACTTATCTTAATAATTTAGAAAAATATTAATTATTGTAAAGTGGGTACCTCTCTATCATGTGATAATTAAAAGCTAATATATAATACTTTTTGCACAATTTAAAAGTGAATATGAGCATACTCCATGTAAATTAATACAAGAATAAGTCGTATTGTTGCTAACAATTTATGAACAATTTATTTGCATTCGTGCTTAACATGTACGTGTTATCCATTGGTGTATTGTTTAGTTCAACTTCCATCGGTGTGTTATTTAGTTCAATTGTTTACGTCAACATTTAGCAGTTATAACTCAGGTTTTACGTCAACATTTTTTGTCCATTAGCTTATGAAAGATGAGGCGGTTAAAACTGTGTGAAGTTTCCTCCTATGGTAAAAGATAGGGTTAGAAAATACATATGTGGATTGATGTTACCTCGTGCAATAAAAATTTAGCAATGAACACTTAGGTCGAAATTTGTCTGTAAGGCTTCTGTTGTAGGTGAATATCACGCATTCTCTATTTGTCTTGATGGAGTGGAACGAAAGCTGTCCATATTGTTTATTTGTAATTCTTGGAGAAATTTTTGTGATGTTCTGAGAACAATGTTGGGAGATCAATTTTAAGAGATGAAAAGACTAATTTTTAGATAGAAGAATTAGAACACTCTATTTAAATTCAAAACGACATGGCCCGTACATGTATATAACTCATTCTATGTAAGAAAGAGTTCAAAGACCAACATTGAATACAATCCCACCTAAATCTGGAATTCGGAATACAGTCAAATATGGGTGACAATTCGGTCAAAGTTTCAGGAGTGATTTAATTTGTAATATCTCTTGCTTATACGTAATCTGATCTCCTTGAACCTCATTTTCTAAATCTTGTGAATACTATGCCCTGCCTTTTATATAGGGAATAAGATGTTCGATTAAGCGAAAAAAGACCAGGTGTTGAGTGTTATAGTGATCGAGTCACCTAACCTCAGAACTCAAAACTTGTTATGTATCCCAAACTATGTTGTCATACTAGATAAGCATCTCTAATTGGTAGAACATGCTTGGAACTCTCCAGTGCTACCTGTATTTTATAAATATGTCAAACATTTTAACTTAATTGGTCAGCCTATTAGCTAAAGTAGTGCGTTACTTATTCAATTAATTGGATACATGCTAAAATAGTATTGATAAACACGTAGGCTCCGCCAAATGAAACTAAGCATGGCCGTTGGATATATACTAAAGTAGTGTCGATAAACATGCATTTCATGGCACGGGCCAAGGTCCTCAAACAATATTAAAATAAGGTAAAGGTTCACACAATGGCGAAATACAAACTAATTTGTCTGTCTCCTTAAAATGGTCATCTTAGGAATATATGCTATGATGGAAATTCCACTAAATTTGGGTGTGTCATGCTCTTAATATCATAAGAGCATTAATCCAGTTGGTACTCTATTGCTTGACATGTGCACCACAATATAAGCAAATGCCTTCTTGGAATTCACACCTTCGGCTGCAAATGGGTTTTTATGATGTTTAGACAAACTTCACAAACAACCAACTACAATATCATTTTAGCCTTTGAACTAAGGCAATTCTATATTATATTTTAACTTTAGATAATCATTCATGTTAAAAATTGAGTTTTTGAGCTGAATTAGGGGACGTTTTTCGAAGGGATTCCAACATCGACATATGGACTCTGCAGTTTAGGGATTTTTGAGAGGGGCAACTAAGTTTGAGAATTGAGTGGGGTGTCAGACCCCATGAGCAAAATTGAGAGGGGCACGAGGCCCCATATGCAGAATTGAGTGGAGCAACAAACTCCATGAGTAGGTTTTGAGCGGAGCAGCGGGCTCCTTGTACGGTGTTAGTCGGTAGGGTGGCCGAGCTGAGCAGTTGAGTTCGAGATAAGGAAGAGGCCCCAAGTCTTGAGTGTTGGGTAGAGGCCTTGAGTTTTGGGTTCAAGTAGGCTAGGGGTAGTTACTTGAGGAGGATGCGGTTTGCCGAGGGCAGCAACACCTCCAATGGGGGAGAGTGCGGAAATCTCATTTGCACTTTTTGTTTCATGATTTGATTTGAATAAAGTTGGCTGAGTTGAGGGCTATTACCTTTTGGTGATCATTGGGCAGCCATGTAGGCTTTTTTTAGGTTGTGCCAGAGGGCACCGTTCAGAGGAATGAACCGAGTTGTGAGGGGGAACAATTTTGAGTGCTCAAGGGAGTGAAGACTCATCCGGTGCAAAATTGATTAGAGTTGAGTTGGGGCACCGCATATGTTTCAAGTCCTTGTGTACGAGAACATCAACGGATTAAGTGGGGGAGAATGTCACGGGTTGCTCATTGGAGAAGAATGGCGACTATGACTTGAGGAGGTGTTGGGAGCTATAAAGCGTTGTTGGCTCACACGGTAGGGCAGAGATTGCCCATGAGCAGAGACTCTTATGAGGTGTGGATTGCAAAACTGTTGTTATGGCATACTGTCTGACGTATGAGGATGCTTCCGACCAAGTTTGAAGTCATTCTGTGTCCATTTGAGCATCAAATATTAAGGGTGACCAGGGAGTGGCTTCCTGCACACGGGTAGCGAAAAGGTGCATTGAACAGAGTGGTTTGGAAAAGGATTTTTGTGAAATTGTTTATGTGGGATGTTCCTTGAGGTTTTGGCAACATTTCCATCAAGTTTCACCAGCAGACGGTTCTATTTGGATAGGAAACAGTGAAGATCTTTAGAATGCGGCAGTGCAGTGCAATTGTTGAGATTCCAGCTTATTGCAAGGGCAATTACTATTTCATGGAGAATTGGACAGGGCTGGAACTTGGCAGAGCTAACGTAGAATCCGAGAGCTATCCAATGTTTCAAGCGGCAAGTGATTTGGATTTCGGGAGATTGAGCTATGAAAATGTATACATGCTCGGCATTTAAATATCTATTGTGGGCATAACAAAAATATTTTTTAAGCCTATTATAAAGGGGACATGCATGTTTGAATGGCTATTGGGACGATGGGCAAC
>JACGDI010001136.1:557953-572858 GCA_014898725.1 Jacaranda copaia | reverse complement strand
TGCATGTGTCGCTACAAGTAATAATGTGAAGAAAAGAGTATTGATCCCATGAAAAATTAAATTATTTACTACTAATCACTAATTTATCACACACTTGTTTTATTCAAACAAAATCAATTATGTAGGACTTAAAAACTAAACTAATGAAAATAAGAAAAAAGTATACTGATTAGGATTTCTACTAGGATATAAAAGCCTAGAATTAAGATTTCATCAATCGAATGAGTTGATTACATAATTTTCTCCCTATGAAATTACTAACAAGTTATTAATCTTGAGTTTTATGCAATTTTGGGGTTCTTCGAATTACCAGCAATCAAATCCCTAATTTATTTGATTCGCTATATTCCTATGTAAATTAACTAAATTACGGACAAGGTTGTACCACTCAACTAACTCCCTAGGGTAAGTAGATATATTCTTATTCTACTCACGATTTAATTAATTTATCAATTTGAACAATTAATCCCAAGGTCTTCTATTGTTAATCAACCCCTAAATTATCTTTTTCAAAACTTCTCTAGGGTTTAAAGATGCACTTGATTGTTGATTAGGCAATCAAATAGAAAAAGCACACAATAGAAGAAATAACCTTAAGTTTTACTAATTTTATGGAAGAAATTCATGTATCAATTTATTCAAAAGAATCCATCATAATCCTAAAGTAACGAATTAGTTCTTGATTGAATTGTCAGATAAAACATGAACAAAATGAAACATAATCTCAAATCCAAAATTAAAATGAAAATCAAAGGGAGAAGAAAAACTCTATTTCTAGACAAATTTGATCTCCACGTTGTCTTCCTCTGAATTCCTAATTCTCGCAATATTTCTAATCTCCAAAATAAAAAATCCTAAATTTGGTCCCCAAACTAATTGTCTAAAAGGCTTTATTTATAACTGATTAGAGGAGTATTTTTAACTAAAATAGAACTCAAATAAATAAAAAAAGACTCTTCCGCCCATCTTTGATTAGATTAAGAGTTGTCATCTTGCTAGCACTCCCACCAACTTGATTCAATTTGTCTCTTTTTGTACTTTCTTCACTTGTATTCTTACAATTCCAAATTTTCATCAATAAGCAAAGGAATTATTATTTTTTAAACAAGAAAATTATTTGTTGAGTCCTAAATATGGTATTAAAATTAATACAAATATAGACTTAACAAACACCTCCAAACTTAATATGTTGCTCGCCCTTGCGCAATACCAGAAAAAAAACTCAAAGACATTCTAAGAAAAATAAATTAATACTAAAACACATGTACAAAAACATCACTTCTTTTTGTTATTTTTAGAACTACTTTAAAATTATGCTCGTAGTTAAACACAATTGTGATCTAATTTCATTATGCACAAATAAGCAGACACAATATTCAAATGAATCCCTTGTGTATGTGTGTGATTTCTTTACAAGTAGTTACTGGCAATTTGGATTAATTTATGTGTGAGTATAAGACTACTCTAATACTCCATAAGTTTGCTTTTCATCTCTATCTCTACTAATGTAGAATACACTCAATAAATGGTTGTTTAGGACCTTTAGAGCTTGTAATATAGGCTTGGGTAAAAGCAGGAAAGATATAAATAATACAAACTCAATACCCACAGCACTTCTACATCATCACCTTTTAATACTCCCCCAAATTGTTTGAACAATACTTCTCAATTTTTTCTTTCTCCCCATTTTCTTAGACTTTGTTTTTGTTGGTGCTCATGCCACTATGCACTCTCTCTCTCTCTCTCTCTCTCTCTCTCTCTCTCTCGTTTTTTTATTTTTGGTTTTTTTGTATTTTTTTGAGTTTTTGATTTTTATTGTATTTTATATTATTTTATTTAGGTATGGGAAGAAAATCAAACTCATTGGCATTATACTATTTGTCCCCATCTTCATAAGAGCTTCAAATAGATCTAACAAGTAATTGTGGAATTTATTTGGTGGGATCATGTGTTTAGGCTTGCTGTTGAGTTAGTTAACAAATGAAAAGGATACTTTAAAAATAGGCTCAACAACAGATTCTAGGGATATAATATTATTTTATAGGCTTGAAAGGCTCAAATGGGTAAAAAATGGCCTAGGTTGTTTCCCTTCTTTGATTGCTTTTTAGGATTTCACCTTGATAGGGAATCAAATAAATTATAGAGTTCAAAGTATTATTTATGTTACTCGTGCATAAATGTTCTTTAAATGAAACCAATAACTAAAAGTGAGAAAATAGGTGCTTAAAAATAGGGGGTGCCATCATAACATTGCTTCTACTCAAAGCACACAATTCTATCATCACATAATTATAATTTTTCACGTAACACAAAATTAAAGAAGCAAAATATTCATTGATTCAAGAAGACTAATTTTTCTATTTGCAAAACATTGACTCCATTACTAAATACTAGTCAAAACCAAATTAATAGAAAATAAAAGACTAAAAACTAATGTGCCAAGTGCACCCCCCCTCTCAAAAAAAACAAACTTGAAGGGTATTTTGCTCTCAAAGTACTAATACTATTATGATAGAGAAAGCAAGAAAATATTAAGAAAATAAGAGACACTAATATGAAAAATAATAAAAATAAAAATAAAAAAAAGAAAAGGAAGAAAATACGCCTTGATCAATTGACCTTGTCATCATCATTTTTGACCTCCAAGGGTGGAATTGCAACAACAATGTAAAGATGTGGTGGTGGTTAGAATTAACTTCAAATAAAATTACTCCCAATAATACCTAAAGAAAATCAAGAAATTCCAATCAATAAATAAACATCCAACAATTTTTTTATCTCAATTGGCATCCAAATATCTACCATTGCACCCAATAATCAATCAATTATTTATCAAATAATCTCAAATAAATAACCAATAAATTTAAATTATTCAATAAATAATCTAACCAATTCCAAAATATCAAATCAATTAAATAGGCCTTTATAAGTGAAAAAAAAACTAGGACTTTAAATCTATCTAAAATACTAATATATCTAAAATATTCTAAAAAGAGATTAGTGAAGATGGTGGTGTAGATGAGTTTGTTTGAGAAAAAAGAAAGTGAATAAAAAGACTAGAGAGAAAGAAAAATAAGGAAAGAAAAGAAAGAAAAAAAAATGGAAAAGAGAGAGAAAAAAGTAAAGAAAAATAAAAGAAAAGTAGAGAAGAGGCGAGGGTGGGGGTTGGGTTTGGGTGGGACCAATTGGGAGTGGCGTGGCGGATTGCTTGCCATCTTTTGTTTGTTTCTATTTTCACTCTCTTTTATTTTTATTTTTTTATTTATTATAATTAATGTGTTTCTCTTGGCTGGGGCACAAGAGCTACTGGACACTCAAAATTTTGGGCATCGAAGTTCCTGCCTTGTGCATGGGCACAATTAACTTGAGCCTCGGCGTGTGGCACAAGCCCAATTAATTGTTATTATTTTTATTTTTTTCCTGTGCTGGGGCACATGCAACATGTGTCCTAGCACACATGCCATTGTATCTAGGTGTGAAAAAATTCACGCCTTGCATTGGGCGAGGCTTTTTTTTTTTTTAAATTGCAAAAACGCCAAATTAAAAAAATTAAACAAAATAAAAATAAAAAAGAAATTAAAAACTTGGGTTGCTTCCCAATAAATGCTTGATTTATAGTCTTTGGCTTGACTTTGGGGCTTCACTTGATGTTGGTTAAGGTGGTTGTGGATTGTTGATAATCAAATCACTTTCCTAGTAGTGTTTGATTCTTTTCTATTTGCCTTAATCTGCCTTGTTGAACCAATTTCTTCCAACCCCATCATTCCACATGGAAGGATTTCAATGATGTGAAATGACCCCAAATATCGTGATTTCAGCTTTCTTGATAACTATTTAAAATTGGAGTTTTACAATAGTACATGTTCACCTAGCTCTAATTGGTCTTTCAAAATTTTTCAATCACTCATACATTTAGCCTCTCCTTTATATGACTTGGCTTTTTTATTTTCCACACTAACTGTAAAACACTTGTTAATGTCTTTAGAAAAATCAAATGCTTTAGACATATTAAAAGTTATGTTTTCATCTTGGACCCTTATGATTAATTCACCTTTTTACACATCTATAATAAGTCCTACCTATGGCCAAGAATGGTCCCTCAAGGATGATTGACACTTCAGTATCCTCTTCCATGTCTAGCACAATCAAATTTCCAGGAAAAATAAATTTATCAATTGTTACTAATACATCTTCAATTATTTCCTTATGGTATGTGAATGTTCTATCTGCAAGTTGCAAGGTTGCACTAGTTGGCTTGATCTCTCCCAATCCAAGTTGTTGGTAGATGGAATGTGGCATTAAATTTATGCTTGCCCACAAATCGCAAAGTGCCCTTCCAAAAAATTTAGTGACAATTTTGCATGGTATGGTGAAACTCCTGGGATCCTTGAGCTTTTGTTTGGATGATTACACTGCATTCCTCTGTGAGAGCCACTATTTCAAATTCACTCAAATGCCTTTTCTTAGATAAAATAGCTTTCATAAATTTCACGTAACTTGGCTTTTGTTCTAAGGTTTCAGCAAATGAAATATTTATGTGGAGTTTCTTGAAAACCTCCAAAAATTGTTAAAATTTCTTGTCCAACTTTTGCTTCTTAAGCCTTTGAGGAAAGGGTGGATGACATCCACATCTACTAGATGTGGTCTAATAGGATTAACTTCTTCAATTTTCTACTTATCATCTTTTCCCTTCTCAACTAGTGATTCTTCTTCCAATTCCTCTGAAGACGGAGATACCTTTTGAAATTCTTGCAACTTTCTACCATTCCTCAAAGAAACAACATTGCAATGTTCCTTACCTTCTTATGTAGGATTTATCTCAGTATCACTTAGCAAAGTTCCTTGGTATCTCATACTCAATGCACTGGCTAGTTGCCCTATCTTTGTTTCCAGTGTTTTTATTGAAGCTGATTAACTCTGAATTGCTGCTTCAGTTTTTATCATGAACTGCATAAACATCTCATCTAATGATGGCTTCTTTTCTTGAGTTGGTGGCTTTGTTTGTTGCTGAAAGCCTGGTGGCTGAGGTTTAGGGGTTGAAGTTAGTCCTTAGTTATTGCTCTATGAAAAATTTGGGTGTTGTCTCTATCTAGGATTATAAGTATTTGAATGTGGATTATTTTGATTCCTATTGAAGTTCCTAACAAATTGCATTGATTCCAAAGTATGCTGACAATAATCACTTGAATGCGCATCCCCGCAAATATTGCAAGTAATAAATTGGCTCTCCACTTCTTGAACTTGGTGCATTGACTGGGTTATAATACTTGCAAGTGTGTCCATCTTCTTTGTTAAATCTTCTAATTGTCCACTCAAAGATGTAGTAGCATTTACCTCATAAATTCTTGCAGCTTTATTTGGTTGAGTTAATTTCTCAATTGGTCACTGATAACTATTTGCTGCTATCTCTTCAAATAACTCAAATATTTCCCCAATCATTTTTTGCAGAAGTGTACCTCCTGCAGTAGCATCAACTATTCCTGTTGTTTGTGCAATCAATCCATTATGGAATGTCTACACTTGAAGCCACTTTCTCAATCTCTGATGAAGGCATATTCTAAGCATTTCCTTGTATCTTTTCCATGCCTCATAAATTGTTTTCGGATAAAATTGGATACAAGAAGTAATTTCATTTCTCAGCTTGACTGTTTTTGGAGAGGAATATACCTGCTTGCCCTAGGAAGTTAGTTGAGTGGTACAATCTTGTCCGTAATTTAGTTAATTCATATAGGAAGATAGTGCATTGAATAAATTAGGGATTTGATCGTGGGTAATTCGAAGGAATCCCGTAATTGCATAAGACTCAAAACTAATAATTTGTTAGTAATTTCATAGAGAGAAAATTATGCAACCAACTCATTCTATTGATGATCGTAATCTTAATTCTAGGCTTCTATGAAATGAAATTACCATCCTACTCACAAATTAATTAATTCATTAATTTGAACAATTAATCCTAAGTTCTTCTATTGTCAATCAATTCCTAAATTCTCTTTTTCAAGATTCCTCCGGGGTTTAAAGATGCACTTGACTATTGATTAGGCAATGAAATAGAAAAAGCACACAATAAAAGAAATAACTTTAATTGCTACTAATTTCATTGAAGAAAATCATGCGTCAATTTATTTAAAAGAATACATCATAATCCTAGAGTAATAAATTAGCTCATGATTGAATTGTCAAACAAAACATGAATAAAATAAAACATCATCTTAAATCTAGAATTAAAAAGAAAATTAAAGGGAAGAGAAGAAACTCTATTCTTAGACGAATTTGTTTTCCACTTTGTCTTCCTCCAAATCTTGATTTTCTTTATTTGATCAAAAATCTGATTTTTTGCTTGAATTTTGATCAGTCGAAGATGAAAATTGCAGAAGCAGCACTTATAGACTCACCAACTACATTCCACCTGCCAAACCTAGTGGCTAGTGTGCGGCCAATTTTACATCTGTTAGACATATATTTTTTTTTGAAAATTCTAAAATTAGAAACAATTGTCGTCGAATTTTATGAATTTAAGTGATTTTTTTGGGGGAAACCTACTATACCTTTCTTATTGTTAATTTAAAATCATTTGAAATATTTGTGTGCGCGTTATGTTGCATGAAAAATATTTCCATATATCAAATGTTTTCGTAGACAACAATGTGCGCCGCCTTCCTCCGCGGTTCAACTATGTGCTGATAAATTGAGTGCTTTACGTTAATTGGATTTTCTTTGATTACTTGTATATATGACGCAATTGAGATTGTCATGGTGCAATCTGAATTCATTTTATGAATGAATGGGCTTTGGCGTTCGGTTATTCATATACGAAAATAGATTGTTTTATTTTTCATTATTTTGCAGGGGATAGCAGTTTCCCCATTTTTATTTTCAGATTGATATTGTTGATCTTAAATCGATAAATTTTTATAATGTTTTTATGGGATCATTTTGCTGGAGACATGCTTATTCATTTTATTCATATTGAATAATGGCATGCATGATTATTTATTTAGAGAATTGTTAATTTATTTAGATCCATCAATGTTTATTGTATCTTTTACTCAATGGGAGATAAAATCCAGACCAATACCTAATGTTTCAGAATTAATTTAATTATTTTGAAGATCTTATATTAATGCACTAATATTTCTATTTTAAGTCTGCTGGACCCAAAAATAGACAGGTAGCCTAATTGTCATGCCTTACGCATCGACAATCAATGAGTGGGTCAAGACCAAAATTTTGCTTTAATTTGGTTAAGCTGTAAATTGAGAATTAGGCCACAAAGTTTGAGCTCTCTTTTGCAGTTTCAGATGGAATAACAAATTTAAAGACAATAGAAAAATAAATGAGATACTAGATTTATATTGGTTCGGCAAGTCTACCCAACTGCCTAAGTTTTCACTTAAGATTTTAATATGCAAATTTAACTAATAATTCCTGAGAGAATTAGTACAAATATATTTAGTAAACATGAACATGCAATTCCAACCAACTGAAATTATATTAAACAAATCGATACAACAAAAGGGAAGGAATATTTTAAAGTTCTTAACACAGAAGATTGACTGACTAACGGTAGTTACAACTGGAAGTAAATAGCACATTGCTTTCTTTTCTCCAATAACGTACTTCAAGAAAACTAATAATAAGAGTTGAATATTTTTGTAAGCAAATGCTTGTTATTTTGGAAAAGCTTAGCTTGATCTGGCAAAGCTCTGCTCAACCTCAAGACTATTCAACTTGAGCCAAGGTTATTGAGCTTGAGCTTGGAATTGAGCCAAACTTGAGCTTTAGGGTAGTGGCTCGAAGGCTCATGAGCCAGCTCACAAGCCCTAATATTTTTAAAATAATATATATTAACAATATTTAAAAATAATAATTCAAAAAATATATGCCACATATTTAGGTAATTTTCAAAATATAATTCAATTATTCACTAATATATTACTTATTAATAAATATTAATTTATAAGATACTAATTTATAATTTGTAAATACTAAAAACAAATAGCCTGATAGATTTGAAAAACAAAGGTAAATTTTTTCAAATAATTTTATAAGAATATATAAGTATATAATAAAATTTTATTTTATAATATATTGTATATGATTACTGATGTTTTTCAAATTTAATAATGCAAGTGCTAAATGAAAAATCTTAACAAATTTATATTTATATTTTAATGTTCAAACTTCAAAAGTCAAAACAATAGTCTTGCTTGAAATTTATAAAAAAATGATTAACTTTTAGAAAAATTGATGCTGCTGTTGGATCTAATGGATAGTATTTCTTAAAAGTTTCACAGGAAATAGTAAGGGCTGAATTGAGTCCGATAAGCTTTAGCTCAAGCTTGTACATTGAATGTGGAAGATGCTGGATGAGTTTGAGTATGGTTTAAGCTTAATTGTGGCCCAATATCTTATGAGCATCGAGCTTGAGCTTCAGCTTGATATTTATCAACGAGCTCAAGTTTGAGTTTAAATTTTGAAACTCGATGAGTTGTTGTGTTTTAAAATGAGCAAAGCATGAAATTTTTGCTAAGCTCGATTCGAGCTTGGCTCATTTTTAGCCCTCAATTGGATGTTTCAACAATAACTTTCCATAGATGGTATACAATTGTAACTTACCAAGTTTGGATGTCATTCTTCAGTCAAAGAAGGTTTTCTAGCCCTAATTAGTGTTTCCAAAATACTCTTTCCATATGAGAGAAATCAACAATATTTTATCCAAATATACAATGGCCTAAAGATGAAAACAAATCATGGATTGCCCCTTTCCATATGAGAGAAATCAACAATATTTTATCTAAATACATAATATCCTTAAGATGTAAATAAATCATGCATTGCTTGAGTTAAGGAGATGAGCATTTCATTGTCAATCATCAAAACTATAATCCTAACAATCTTCCACTTTTTTGATGATGAGAACTATTCGAATAAGTGACTCCCCCAGTTTTTGTACTTAGTATGGAGAGAAAAAATTTCAACATATTCAAGATAATTAATAAGTGATAAATTTGTCAGATTTCTTTGGAAATACCAAAGTGTATGAAAGTGTAATTAATTAGATTCCCTTTATTTTTTCTACTTAATGCAAAGAGAAAAAGTTTGAGCATGTTCAACATAATTAATAAGTGATAAATTTATCAAATTCCTCTAAAAATCAAAGTGGTGGCATATCAGTACATGCAAATACAAATAGAAACATGAAACATCTCTACTTTCATCATAAAAAAAGGAGCTATTTGAGAAAATCACAGCAAATTTAATTTAGGTGGGAGACTTTGACAATGTTTGGTTATGGTTTTTGTGTGATTTTAATATGTGTTTCAGAGAATAAATGTTGAAAGTGGGATTGGAGAATGTGATAGTTGTGTTGGGGAATATAATGGATTTTGGTTATATTTTGGAAAATAGTTAAAGATTTATTTTGAGGAGTTTTGGTATGTTTGTTTAATTTTTGGAGAGAGAAATTTTTTTACTGTCATAGTTAAATCAATATCTTTTTTATTGGACTTTTGGGGTGAAAATGGAATTGAGTAATTTTTTTATTGTAAGAATAATAAAAAATATTTATGATATATATGTATGTATATATTAAAAAATGGGGAAGTTTTGGTATAATAAAGGATAGGAGAGGGTATATTGGGAAAACCTACTTTAGTTTTTGGAGGAAAAATAAATGTATGTTTTGCTGTGTTTCCCCAAAAGAAAATTGTTCTAGTGAAACCTAACCAAACATTCCCTGTTGAATTCAAGTAGTTTTTTAAAACAAGTTATCCTTTGGCAGGAGTTTAGTAAAGATATCAACTAATTGAAGATTGGTATTGACAAAATTTATGCATATATTTCCTTTTTGAACGTGATCCTTAATAAAGTGGTGCCTAATTTCAATGTGCTTCGATATGAGAACGCAAGATAGGATTTTCTTTTTTTTATTATGCTAATTGCACTAGTATTATCACAATGAACTGGAATATTACAAAAATGCACTCCATAATCAAATAAAGTTTATTTCATCCAAAGGAGTTGAGTGCAATAGTTACCTAATGCCATATACTCTGTCTTAGTAGTGGAGAGGGCCGTAACACTTTGCTTTTGGCTACACTAACTTTTATTTATGTAGAGAATAATGGCATGCATGATTATTTATTTAGAGAATTGTTAATTTATTTAGATCAATAAATGTTATTATATCTTTTACTTGATGGGAGATATTATCTAGACCAATGCTTAATGTTTCAGAATTAATTTAATTATAGTAAAGATCTTAGATTAATCTACTATTATTTCTATTTTAAGTTAATTGGACATGAAAATAGATAGGTAGCCTAATCAACAATCAATGAGTGGATCAAGATCAAATCTTTGCTTTAATTTAGTTAAGCTGTAAATCAAGAATTAGACGACATAGTTTGAGCTCTATTTTTCAATGTAAAGCTTATTCACTAGTTAAAGTTTTTGATTATTTTTAATCACTATTGAAGTTGATTTAAGAATAAGTGTAGCTTGTGCTATTATATGTGTCTTACCAAACATTTAAATAAATAGTTGCCTTTGTTGCTCTTGTTAACCAATGTAAGCCAATTAGAGTGATTGCTGATACAAGCAAGGCTGAGTTAGGCAAAAACAAACAATCAAAACTACAACTTTGAATTGATTCAAACAAACTACAAAGACATAGTAGTCAATTCACTTTGTAATTAATTATAGTGAGATAAAATTTCACTACCAAAGTTCTCTTATTTCATGCTATTTTTTTATTTAAATTTTCTCCTTGGTGGACAATAGATGTTGGCAAAATATAACACATAATGGGAGATTGAGCAAATATATAAACTATTATGAAATGTTATGCATTCTTATGTCATAAAATGGCAAACAAGGCATTATGAGTTGCAAGTACAATCTCAAGCTCACCAATAGGCATGATCTAATTTTTCTTATGTGTGAACTCATCATTGAAGATGTTCAAAGGTCATTAGTTATTAGATATAGTGTAATTTAAATTGCAGTACTTGCAAAACATTAAGTGAGTAACATAGTTTTTCCAGCTTTCATATTAAGTTGTTATTTCTTGTGTCGCGATTGACTTAAACTGGTATTTTTAGTATTTTTCTTATTTTAGTTATATTAGTTTTGATAGTGATTGAAGATTATACTTCGTTTTCCTTTATTACTCATGTTGTTAGTTTGTAAATCTGCTTTCTAACTAGTAAAGCAGCTAAATTTTTACAGCAATGTTTTGGCAAAGATAGAAAATATATGGGAATGGACGTAGTAGTTAGTTTTTCACGCTAACATTAAGCAAGAGTATCATGTTTGATTACCTTGGAGAAATATATGAGAAAATAATAGTGTAAGCTAAGAAATGATTTCAAATAGTTTCTAGCTAAATGAGTTGTGAGAGGTGAGAAATCAAACACTTTTAACATTGTTGGATTTCTAATGCCGTAAATTGATTTATAATTTTGCTTCAGAAAAATATATGCATCACTATAGTCTATATTAAGTAAAACTGTGTCTCCAAATGAACTTTGCAACCTTTATGAGCTATTAGATGACAACAAGCTTCAAGTTTGTGGTATGCATAAAATATTTGTTGTAGTTTGTTGTCATAAGGCTATGATACCATGTTGGAGAAAATAATAACAGTTATATCCTACATACAAGTTTTCTCAAGGATGGTTTACAAGAGTTTGTTTTTTTTTTGGAGTAAAATAGAATCTTAAACTATATGAGTTACAAGACTCTTGACGAAGCACTCATTTTTTAAGTAAGGGTGATTTTTCTTAAGCTTATCTAATCAATTGTTGCAGATCATGGGAGTGATCTTGACATTAGTAGGAGTGTATGCTGCAAAACAACTTAGAGCAAAGTTTGAAAGTTGTTGATCTTCCTTTAGGTGAAAGACCATTAGAAACATATTATTTTAAAGTCAAGTACAAAATAGATCAATTGGTTAACATTTGTAAAACTCAAAGAAGGGTGAGATATTTATGTGTAAGAAAAATGTCTAAATTTTTGAATAAATGTTCTATCTAAGTTGTGAGATTTTCCTTTGTTCGCTAATGCTACCTGTGGTTGCCATTTTCATATTGGTTTGCTCTATATGGTAAAATTGATATATTCAAATAAGAAATAGATGAGGGATCTATGTGATCATCTAATGAGTCCAAAAAGTGGAGTAAGGTTTGAGTTGATGCCAAGTAGTGTTATTATCAATTTTATCAAGCTATCACTTTGATAAGCTTAAAGATGGTTGAATAAGATCACCAAAATATATAAAATGAATAAGAGGACTTAGCTCTCACAATATGTGAGCATTCATGTGATGGCTATGAATGATGTGGAAATCTTGCCAATTGGAAGTGGTAGTCCTTTTGAAATAGACATAAAAGAAGTGAGATGCATATTTAGTGTCAAAACAACAATATTATTCTATAGTATTTAGGAGTTTATTATTAGAATATATAATACTGACCTTATTACACTCTATGGTACAGGTTATGTTTTTAACAAAATGAAATGTGTTAATGTGGAAGAAGAAAAAAGTGATGCCTAATATTATTTAAGTAATCATTGTATAAAGTCTGAGGTGCTCTACTTGTATACTAGGCCACTATGTGCTTAGTATTAATAATGATTAGTAGATATAAAGTGATTTTAGATGCAAATATTGAGATGCAATCCAAATGGAAAATTAGATGTCTAAATAGACTGGTCTAAAGTTATTGAAGGGCTATTTGGTTAAGTGAAACTTTTTGAGATGATGTGTGTTAAAGGAGTACTGTGCGTAATGAAATCATTTCTGGGCATATTTTATGAAGCATGTGATTTTTTATCCTTTTTACTAGGCCTTTATATGGAGATATGCTCTAAAATATGTTGCAATGTAGGATTAATAGAATTTGATTTTGTGGCCTTTGAGAATATATTGTGATTAATGGGACATAGTTGCACTCTCCTAGTGCGGCAGGTGCTAGATTTGTGAAATTTGAATGTTACAAGCTTTGATTGGACCTAGGAAATTGCCTTGACATAATGATATTAGCGACGATGATGAGGCGTAAACCATGCCGCATAATTCACTTTTGTGAATGATCACATTCGATCTTGAAGCAATAAAGAAGGTTAATATGATAGTTGTCTTAGCTAAGATGCTAAGATAACATATTTTTCCAAATAAAAATTTAATTATATCTAAACTACAAAATAAGCTTATAGCTTGATGCACAAACTAGTATAAGGTATTTTTGAAAGTGATTGCTTGATGGTGCATTGGTTAGGTGTTTGAAAAGTAATTGATGTATAAGTTTAGATAAGAGAGTGAGTGAGTAGTTGAATAAGTGTAAATTTGCAATTGTATGAACATGTTTATTAATTTGTATAATTGAACCTTTCTACATGTGGATGAGAGAGACCACACCGTGTCGAGTTTCTTTATCCTTTTTTTCTCTCTCTTTAATTTTGCAATTTGGAAAAGGAGAAGTAAGATATCCTTAATTTACACACATTTCAATTAGGACATTTTAATTATATGAATTAAAAATAGATTCTAAATATGAGAATTAAAAATTATTGTAGTAATTATGTAAGTAGTTACAATTTGTAAATATGCAAATTAAGAATTATTATAGCAATCATATGATTAAATACAAACTTAAAACATGATTAGATAAACAAATAGAAAAATAAACCATGTTAATCACACATATAGAAATGAAAAAAAGAAAAAGGTATGGTAATGAGTTCCATAGATGTTTCAAGTAGCCATATCAATTTTTTTAGACCACAGCATTTGTCAAAATGATGATAATTCAAAATTTTGGTTTCCTTAGTTTCTTGAACTTTTACTACTCTTCATGACATTTTGATGCAAATTATTCAAATTTTTTTATGTCTACTAAACTTAAGCAGTGTGAAACCATCACTATTACAAAATAGTGAAATAGCATACCTTGTCGTTTGTTACTTGAGTTATTTCTTTCTTTTTTTCATAGTCCAACTTTCTAACTATGCTCATAGAGATAATTTATATCTTGGTCGAACAAGATGGTCAATAATGTGTAAGATAGTAGAAAGAATAATGTGGCAATGCACGACTCTCACTTTTGCTTAGCACCTAATTTATGTTAGTATATATCGAAATTGCCCTTTTCAATTTCTAGTACAATTTTCTAAGAAAATATAGGGTAGAAAAATTTAGAGATGTGAAATTGGAATTTCTTCAATTTTATGATTCTTTAAAATCAAGTATTTATAACTCTTACATACAAGAAGTGCACGTATTTTGCACTTGCATAAATTATTTCAAGCTTTATTGAAATTTTAAAAAATAGAGTTTGATCCTTAAACTAATATTTTATTATTAATATTAGAAGGATAACACAATAGTGCGTTTTGTATCTTATTGATAATACCTTAACCACTTAGTTGATATAACATCGCGACAAAACTCTAAGGAAAATTCATCAACCTATCCTACATGCGAATAAAGATAAGCTTTTCACTAACTCAAAATATTAATACTAGAAATCTAGACAATAAAACTCAATTGACTACTTTAGCAAAGCTTAAGCCAAATCCAAACTTTCAAGTACAACCTAATGTTGAATTAATTTTTCTATGAAATTCCTTCGAAATTTTGTAGCTAGAGCACATGCAATGGGTAACTAATATGTGTCTACTTGGAGAAATTAGTCCTCTCTTAGCCACTATTAGCTCTATTCATGGTTTTAAAAATCGGACCGGACCGGCTGGTTCGATCGGTTCGACCGGTAACCGGTGGTTGGTTCGGTCCGAATCATGTCCAAAAATCAGTTAAAAATTAACCGGCTGGGAACCGGTCAAAATTGGTCAAGAACCGGTCGAATCGGTACCGGTTTGACTGGTTCTTGACCGGTTCACA
>JACGDI010001136.1:545171-557853 GCA_014898725.1 Jacaranda copaia | reverse complement strand
TTTAAAAACATTGGCTCTATTTATAGAGATAGATTCTATGCTCATTTTGGTTCTAGGCTTATTAGAATTTCAAACTACGGGCTTTGTGTGCGATAGTTCATTGCCTTAGAGTGTGCTTCATTTTCATTGCAACATTACTAGTTTTTTCCTTACGACATATTTTTTTCATACTATATAGCCCCCTACTCTCAAGTTGAGGTTTCATTTTGGAGGATCGACTTGGGAGTATAATTTATTTTGTCCATCATTTATTAGAATTATAAATATATATATTTATTTATTTATTATTACCATCACCACCAACACCACCACCATTATTTTAGATTTTGTTTATTATTTTACTGTATTTTTAACTTTCTTTTGCTAGTTAACTTGGAAGGGGGCAAGTGGGACAAAGTTTAGAAGAGTGCAAAGGAGTCTTCATTTGTCGTTGATTGTTTGATGGGGTGAATCCTCTGATTAACCTCCAATGACTGTACCCATGATGGGTTGCTTTGATGCATCATTCAAGGTGAACTAAGGTAGCTTGGAGTTGGATGTGATTGGCTGACTTAAAAGTTGGCTAACTATGGGGCGTTTATAAGGAGAACGGTCAAGTAGCAGGTTGACCACCCAGATGGGATACTGGGCTTTCAACCAATATCTTTCCCAAGATACTGCTTGACTCTAAAGTTGATCTAGGTATTTACATTCATAATGAAAGATGAAAACTTAGTATTGTCTTAATCATTCTTAGACTACTTATTTTCAGTTGTTTTTATATTCATACAAATGTTCTAAATCCCTTTTTTAAAATAATTTTTTTTTTACAAAAAGTAGCAAATGACTTGAAATTGGTTAGTATTGAGAAAATTTTGAACAAATAGAGGACTATTGCCAAATGTGCCATTTGGTAAGCTTGAATGGAGCTATTACCATGCATGTTGTTGTATAGTCTTAGTAAAAGTAAAGACAAGTTGCTCTTTGACTTATCAAGATCTTTCTATGTGTAGATTTTTCTTTATTAGGAAGAGTTGTTGCCATATTTTGATTGCGATCTTGTTAAATTCATAAGCTCTACTCATCTAAGTATTTATTTTATTCTTTGTTAAATGTCAATTGACTATTTATTTAGAATTGAGACATCCTTAATTTAATTACATTAGATGGTTTTGTTCTATGTAGTAGTTCAAGTCAGTTGACATGTCTACAGGCCAAAAGAGAGCATGGGCACATGGGCGAGCATGACTGAACATGACATTTGCCAAAGCGGAGTTGTTCATCGCTTATCATTTTCATTTGGATTAATTAATGATATTGTTGGGTGATGGTGGTTTAGCCACTTAGTTGACTTTAGATTAGTTTTAGATTTTGTGTTAGAGGATTAATCTTTCAGCTACATATGAGTATTTTGATACCTTTAGAAGGAGGCAGTATGATATCTCATTTTTCAGTTATTTCTCTGTGTGTAATAGGTACTTTAGTAGTGGGTTCACTATCCCTTGAATCTATTATTATTGGTGCTAGTGAAAAGTTATAGGTTATCTTTTAGCCAATTGGCTTTGAATTTGTTTATGTATTTGAAGTTTTAGCATTGGCTAGATGAATTAGATCTCTTAGCAATGGTAGATTGCTTTCACACTATCTTTATAATTAGAAAATTCCTAAGAGAGTCTTTTTTCCAATTTTTTAAGTTAAATTATGCCCATGATGAAGAGTAGTGGGGGTAGTATTGGTTTTTCTTATGGTCAACTAGCACATGTGATTTATTTCCCTCAAAAGGGGCAATACATTAGGCCACCAAGTGACCTTAAGGTTGCAAGATGGACTATCAGACACCTTAGAGGTGACCTAGCACTTTTTTGCATGTAGTCAGCTTGTTGGTAGGATG
Organism: Jacaranda copaia; assembly: GCA_014898725.1. Classification (NCBI taxonomy): domain Eukaryota; kingdom Viridiplantae; phylum Streptophyta; class Magnoliopsida; order Lamiales; family Bignoniaceae; genus Jacaranda; species Jacaranda copaia. The sequence goes on along the minus strand of JACGDI010001136.1, from coordinate 555,983 downwards.
TGGGAATTTTTGTTATCAGGGTTAGTTCTAGGAGACCTTAGGGTTGGTTGATAAGGAGATGGTCTTGGGTCTGTTTTGTTCTAACGTCTTTTTTCCCATTAAGGGAGATTATCAAAATGTTTATTTATCATGTTACTGTGTTCATTTTGTTTCACTTGATCTTTTCCATTTTGATGTATGTTTGTGTTGTGCACTATATATTATTTTCTATATATGTTAATAATGGCATAAGTTTGAGGCACCGACAAAGAATGACATTTTATTTCTAAATTCGAGGATAATTATTTATTTAGAGAGCATTTAGGTTCTTGGACAAAATCTTAAATTTTTTGACTTTTTTCATTGAGGCCATGAGTAAGTTTTCTTTTGGGTGCCATTTGGGATTTCAAATGGAACATTGATGTTTCTATCAAAATAGTGTTGATCAACCTCTAAGATCGGGAGTATGTTATGGTTTAGAGATCACTTAAAATTCTGAGTGGAACTTTATATTTCTTGAATTACTTATGATATTTGTGAGCTTTATGTTCAGGGATTCATTGAGAACTTCTAGGGAAGCTTTATCTTTCGATGTCACTTAGGATCTCTAGTGGAGCTTTATGCTATAGGGCTACTTAGTGTTCTAGTTGGTCTTAGGAGTAGGTCTTGGTTTGTTATACAGTTTAGGTTAGAGTTTTGTAGGCATTCATTGAGTAGACCCTATCAAGTTCTATAAAGATTAAGAGATAACCTCTATAGTAGATAGGTTGTTAGGATTTTGCAATTGGGTGTCTCTCTTGGGCTTTGTTCTACGGTCTTGTAACCTATATTTGTTGCTTAATGTTTCTTGTTGTTAAGGTTTTCTATGGGTGTGTTGGTGTTTAGCCATAAACTCTTTTAGATATCCATACTGTCTCTCTTGAGCTTTGATCTATTGTTTGGTAACTTATATTTGTTGCTTAGTGTTTCTTGTTGTCGAGGTTTTCTATGGGTACCTTGGCGTTTAGCCATGAACTCCTTTAGATATCCACATTGAATTAGTTTCTCATCCATTTTCTGGAAGCAACATTCTTTAATTATGTGTCCTTTATCACTATGGAGATGATAACAATTCTATGCGTTCTATCTCTTGGGATTGTGCCCAATCATTTTGGGCCTCTCCACTAGGCTTTAATGCTTAGCTGCCACTGAGATCTCTACTTTTGAGTATTAAGAGCAATGTCTAATGTGAACCTTAAGAGAGATGCATTCCTGTGGACTTCTCTCATGGCTTTACTAGTCTCATTTTCTCTTACCTTTTCTCTCATAGTTCTCCATAGTGGTTGTTGTATCCTTAATGTAGATACACTTCTTGGCATGAATCAGGAGCTCCTCTAAAGTAATCGAGGGCCTTTTGCCATGGACTCCTTAAACCTCATGTAACTTAAGTTTTGCTAAATGGTATAGGGAAAGAGCTCCAAACTAAGATGGGAATCTCATGCATATCTTGGATAAAATAGTTTATATACTTCTACAAGTCTTCCCTTTCTTTTGGTTTTAGTTGACAAGTATGCAGTAGTCTTAGGTTTGATTACTTGAAAGTTGTGCAGGAAATACTATGTCAAGTGCTCCAATTAGGTGATGGTTCCAATAGGTAATTAGTTGAATAGGTAAGTCTGTGCTTCATAAGCATCATGCGGAAGATCTTAAAATAGATTGCATCACTTAATTTGTATAGCTTTATGTGTGCCATGATGTTAGCTAGATGTTTTTGGGGATCACTAGAAGTATCAAACTTTGGGAGATTGGTACCTTAACTCCACAAGGGAATGACTTTACTAAGATCGCAAGAAAAAATAGATCACACTTGGGGCGAGCAATTCCAAGAAGAGATACTTATTGCCAACTCTTAAAGTACGACCTAGGATAAGATTTCAAGCAACACATTCATTGACACTCATCTACAACTTGAAATTTTAGTTGGAAGGGATGCCTGATTATCTATTTGGTGAGATAGAAAGGGCATGACTCACTGTCTTTATTCTCACCTCTATTTTATTTTCTTTAGATTGGAAGAGGCTTCTCAATTTTTGTAAGAGAATTGTGGGGGTGGGACTGCATGAGCTTAATGATGTATTTGGGAATAACTTCAATAGCTACATAGGTGAATGCGCATTCTACTAGTACTAACAAAGCTTCCTAGGTGAGTTGTATTTTCTGGGGTCAGCAGAAGGTCTGACAATTAAGGTACAACTAATGGCTTGTCCAGGTTCGGGGCTGGATTGCTTTGCACCATTATCTTCACTCACCCTTTTCCTTAGAGTGGCCATGGAAGTCCTAGAATTCCAAACTTTAGATCTCATTTATATCTTTAATGTTTAGTGAATTAGATTGTTTCCCACAGATGGCATCAAAATAATATGGTGTCATTGTCTCTAAGGATTTTGTTAGAATTTTGTAGCTGGAATAAATGCAGTGGGTTCCTAAATTAAGAGCATGTTTGCTTGGAGAGATTATATGAGTGTTCAATGTCCTTGTAGATATATTAATTTTAGCCAATGGGGAAGTGGCACATGCAAAATAATATGCTAGATATTAATTTAAAATTTTTATTTATTTCTTGAAATTTATTAAATTTAATTTCAAAAGATAAATGCTAAATTTTAATTAACACTTTAGTATTTATTTTATGCTCAAATTAAATATTAACAAGTGTCAAAGATGAAGTATCTATGTCTATGGACCAATCAAATCAAAGATATCTGATATAATCTCTTGATATTTGACATTATCTTTTGATATTTGATATTGTCAAATCAAGATATTTGATATTTGAAATTATCTTTTGATGTTTGATATTATCAAATCAAAGATATTTAATATCATCTTTTGATATTTAACATTATCTTATCTAAAAGATAATCATCAAAGAAGTTCAAGTCAGAATGGAAGTCTTCTATTAAACATCTATATAAAGGCGTGATCAAAGCTCATTCTACATACAACACAAATTTTAGCAAGTGAGAGGAACTTAGAAGGAGTTTAGCATTTCTCTTAATCAAATTTAAAAAGATCCACGGCATTCAAAGCATTTATTGTGAAACTCATCATATTTTGGCATACGATTTGGAATTAAGGTGCAGAACACTTGAATTGGTGTTATTTTATTTAAATTAAATTTAAGAAGATCTATGATATTCAAGGCATTCTTTCTCATATATTTTGACGTTTAATTTGAGATTAAGGTATGGAGCCCTTGAATTACTGTTATTATATTCAAATTAAATTCAAGGAGATCCATAATGCTCAAGACATTTTTTGCTAATGTATTGGCATTTAATTTGAGATTCAAGGTATTCTTCATGGAGCTCATTAAATTCAAGATCATATTTGAAAGAGAAGAATAAAATGATTAGATTAGAGATCAAATTTACAGTTGATAGATTTTAATTTTTTTTGTATGATTTTTTTTTGTCTTGTAATTTTATTTATAGCAGACAAAGAAATTTGCACTTATAGTCCCCTCCCTTAGCTATTAATGGCTCTATTTGTTGAGATAGGTCAAGTCCCATTAATGTTGTAAGCTCGTTAGGGTCAACTGCAGGTATTGCGTATGGTGGTCCATTGTCTTAGGGCATGCTTTACTTATAATTTTACCAATTCATCTTGAGGACATATTTTGTCATATCATAAGACTTGTGTACGCCCAAGTTGAGGCTTCTTTTTTGAGGCTCAACTTGGGAGTATAATTTATTTTATCCATCATTTGATAGGATTTTCTTTTGTATATTTTCATTTATTTAGCATTATTATTACTACAACCTACGATCAATTCCACTTGGCTTTTGATAATTATGCTACAGTCATCTCTCTCTCTCTCTCTCTCTTGCATGTGCTAATATTTCCCTTAGGCTTTTTTTTTGCACAATATTGTGTTACAAACTAATGAAAAAAGATTTTAAAACGTAAGCAAACTACTTAGTGAATATCATTTTTGATTAACAACCTGATCTACCTGTATGCGACAAGAGATCTTGCTAATGAATTAACATCTTCTTGTGAATTTGTTACTTATGCCATATCATTGTGATTGTGAGGGGAGAGGGGAGGACTCCAAACCGTAGGCAGCAATTGGTGAGACCTATGCTGCGTCCAAAGGTCACAACTAATATTGGCCCTGAATAATCATCAGCAAAAAAGTCTTTTAAAAGATCAATACGATGTCATATTTCGCTCAAGCAAAACAAAGTTCTTATAAATAACATCATTTACCAATGCCATTAATTAATAACACAATATGTCAATGACGAATGTCATAAATTCAAACATGTCGATCTATTTGTTTGATATCATCTTTCTGATTGTTTGCATATTTATGAAGTCTTAGTACTTTGGAACATTTAATCCATACCCTATTATATAGGAACTAAGTGTTTTGACCATATCTTGAAATTTTAAAGTTATAATCTTTTTTATTATGTAGAATAATTTTATTAGGTGCTTGACACTAGTTGTGATTTTTTGATATTCTTAAATCATAAAAAATACGTGTGCTAACTAATCAAATTGATGACCTTTAAATATTATTTAAATCATTGACACACACACGCACAAACTTATATTATCGTTATATCTGGGAAGAAATTAATTTCTTTGTCCATATTTGTATAATTTTTGACCAAATACTAAATTATAGGTTTTATTTTTTGTTAAATTATTTAGAATAAATTTATTACATCCTTAAGCATCAACTGTGAATTTCTTGATTTTTTAAATCATCAAATATGTTAGTGTAGACGGCTTAAGTTTTGGGCCAATTGAAAAATGACATGTGTAAATAATATATTAGTTATTAATTTAAGATTTTCTATTTATGTATTGGAATTTATTAAGTTTAATTCCAAATGATAAATAGTTAATTTTAATTAATATTCTAATATTTATTTTATACGAATCAAATGTTGACAAGTGCCAAGATGAAAATGTATCATGTCAATTAAATCAAGTTTGGTGACCTAGCAATCTCCAGCTAATCAAGTTGGAACACGTGGCGCATCCATATATGTGGGCCAATCAAGTCAATAATATTTGATATTATCTTTTAATATGTGCATTAAAGAGATAATTATCACATGTGTTCAAGTTATTTTGGAGTCTCCTATTGAGCACCTATATAAAGGGATGATTAGAGACTCATATATTCATATATTCAGATACACAAATATTCTCAAGTCAAAGACTCAAGTCTTCAAGTTTCTATTGTGACAATGTATTGCTACAGCGAAGGTTTTATATCTCTTCAAAGCATCAAGTCATCAAGTTCTTCGATCTTAGAGTCAAGGTTTGAGTTTAAAAAAATTTCATAGTGTCTTTTACCATGTCAAAGGGTACTACACCATATATATAAGAACAAGCTTCAGCCTTTAGATCATATATATTAGGAGAAGCATCAAGGGATTAGTTTTGTTAGGGAATTTATATTTTTTCTTTGATAAATTGTAATTCTCATTTATTCTTTAATATAAATTTAATTTTTCAATTATTTTTCTTTGTCTTATGATTTAATTTTGCAAACAACAAAATTTGTGTGAACAAATTTTTGGCCTGATCTCTTTCTCCTGTTTGAATTTTGAAAATATTTGCAACCACTCAATGGCATCGAAGAGAAACCAACTCACCTTAGGCTGGAAAGATGCTGCTGACCGTGCTGATGAATTTGTCAATAAGCCCATGACTAAGGGCAAGAATGTTGATTTCATTTCATCTAATGATTCTGACTTTGAAAGTCCAAGGGAAACAAATCCTGTGACATTGTCTTTTGCTGAGTTGTCAGCTACAACAATAACAACAATGGATGAGCAATTTCCTTGGATGTTTCAAGCTATAGCTAACCTCCAAAGGATTGTAGAAGAGAAAGACCTAAAAATTGCACAACTCATAGACAAAAAAAAAGAGAAAGATCTAGGAGGATTTAGCTACAACCATCAATCTCCCTTGGCTATATAATAGTGTAGAAACAAGTTGAGGAGATGCCTTACAAGCGAGAAGCTTATCAAAAGATCAACCACTCTGCCACTTTTATTACTACATTGTCTATTCAACAATTGCAGGACATGATCAACATTACTATTAGGATTCTGTATGGCATGCCTTCTCAAAGTTCTATTATGTATTCAAAGCCCTATACTAAGAGGATTGACTTGTTGAGAATGCCAATAGGATATCAACCAACAAAATTATAGCAATTTGATGGGAAGGCAAATTCAAAACAACACGTGGCCTATTTTAGAGAGACATGCAACAATGCAGGGACTTAAGGTGATCTTCTTGTGAAATAGTTTGTACATTCATTAAAAGAAAATGCCTTCGACTAGTACATTAACTTAGAAGCTGAATACATTGATAGCTAGGATTAAATAGAGAGAGAATTTTTGAATTATTTCTATAGTATGTGTAGGATTGTGAGTATGATCGAACTTACCAATACAAAACAATGGAAAGATGAGCCAGTGGTAGACTTTATCAACTGTTGACGTGCATTAAGTTTGAACTGCAAGGATAGACTATTAGAGACATCTGTGGTGGAGATGTGTATTCAAGGAATGAATTCGGGACTTCTCTATATTCTTCAAGGAATCAAGCCTCGCACTTTTGAAGAATTAGCTACTCGTGCCCATGACATGGATGTTAGCATTGCTAATCACTAAGTTGGAATTCTTGTCGAAGACCAAAAGAAGAAAAGGAAATATTTAAATAAGTGAGAAAAATATGCCAAAATTGCTACTGACGAATCCACGATAGTCAAGATAAATGCCATAAAAGTTTCTACAAATAATAAAAAGGTTGTTGAGAAAATTAAAGATCAGCATATTTTAATAGGCAAGAAAATACTAAAAGAAATGCAAAAGAAGAAGTATCTATTTCTAGATTTTGATGTTACTCACATCTTTGATGAATTATTGACAAGGAAGTTGATTGAACTACTAGAACTAAAATGTCTTGAAGAAGTTGGAAAGGTGAACGATCTAAAATATTGCAAGTATCATCTAGTTGTTGGCCATCTAATATAGAAATGTTTTGTCTTCAAGGATAAGGTCATGGCATTGGCAAGAGATGGAATGATAATTCTTGATACAGAAGATGTTGTTGGGTTAAACCTTGCAAGTGCTATAACTGTAGAAGATGGAATGTTTTGGGATGACTATTTAATGCATGGGGTCTTATTGTGCCTAAGTCGTTGGTTGGTCATGCTTGCATATTGGTAGCTATAGATTTCTTCAAGTGGGTAGAGATGATTCCCCTCAAGGAAGTGAAGAAAGAAATTGTTGTTTGAGTTTATTCATTGTCATATGATTTTCAGGCAATATAATTTTTCTATGTACAATGCGGCTACAAATGGTCTAGTAGGGGCATCCAATAAAACTTCATGCAACTTGCTCAAGAAAGTGGTGTCAAAATAAAAAAGAGATTAGCACAAGAAAGTTGGGGAAGCTCTTTGGGCTTATCGGATAGCTCATCGGATTGCTACCCAAGCTACTCCATATTCACTAGTATATGAAGTTGAAGTTGTTCTCTCTCTTGAAAGTCAAATACCCTCATTTTTGCATAGCAATTTAAGGAATCATTGCTGACAAAAATGTTCACCTTTGACTTAAAGAACTAGAAGCATTGAATGAGAAAAAACTTGAAGTATAACAACAACTTGATATGGGCATTCAATAAGAAAGTTTGTCTGCAATCTTTCTAAGTTGAAGATTTGATGTTGGCAATAAGAAGGCCTATTACCATCACCCAAAAAATGAAAAGTAAATTTATGTCAAATGGGATGGTCCATGTGTGGTAAAAGAAGTCTACATCAATGGTGCTTACAAGTTGGTTGACAAAGATGGATTGTGAATAGGCCCCATAAATGGCAAGTTTTTGAAGCAATATTATCCATGAGAAATATTGCTCATTGACACATGAGCCTAAACTGCATGTAACTCTTAGTCCACATAAGTGTAAACTGTATACGGTAACCACCAAAGGTAGTGTATGTGGTTAAACTGCTAAATTTTCCCACTAAAGATATTTTGTGGTTAAAATATTAAATACTCCACCTAGTCCAAAGTGGCCTACGTGAGTATAAACTGTGAACGAAACTCCCCTCCCAGAAAAAATATTTACTTTGAACTACGTAATGACTTGATCCCCTTGTTGGGGTACGTAGACAACTTGGGAGTTATTTCCTAAGTTTAGTCACATCACTAAAAAAAAATTGTTTGGGTGGCTTCCCAAGTTCAATCATATCATTGGAGCAAATTTTGTTGACTTACTTCCCAAGTTCAATCAAATCATTAGAGTAATTCTTGATGATTTATCAAGTTCAAGCATATCATTGGAAGAAGTTTTGATTATTTTCAAGTTCAAAATATTAAGATCGCCACTTTTACTCATGAGCTTAAATAAGTTTATTCCACTCAATTGTTAGTGGCATGTAATACAATTTTTCTTTGAAGTTAGCGTCAATTTGAAGAATAATAATAATAAAAAAAGAGAATGCACAAGGAGAATCATAATTAAAAGAACAACTTTTTATTTCATATGTAGTAATCAAGTGTTCTTTTATATCAATTGTGCCAAGAAAAAAAAAGAATAAAAGTAGCTAAATACTCATGCAAGTATATTAAAAGCTATTAGTTCCTTGCGAGATTCTTCAAGTAGTGCCTCCATCCTCTTTAAAGTCTCAACTTCTTGATTAGTCAAAAATGGAGTGTCTTCAAGTTTTGAAACTTTATCTCTCTTGGTGGCTACTGTTTTTTGGATAGTAGACAAATTTTCTTTAGCCTTATGGAGAGATAAATTTGTAAATTCTTCATTACTGCTCAACTTGGCAAGTCGTGTTCTCAATTCCTCTTGTTGCTTGGAAATTTGAATAAGTTCATCCTTGAGGTCATTCATCTTTGCAACTCTTTCACTTTCTATTGCCTCGGCCTCAAAAAGATCATGCTGAGCAAAAAAAATAGTGCTTTCTCATAGGTTTCTTGTGTTTCTTTTTAATTGAATTTGACTTAACCTTTGTGTAGTTGAAAGCACCCTCAAAGAAGGATCGCAAGTGGTTTGCCAAAGATGATGTAATGTTTATGTATGATTTCATCTTTGCAATCAAATCATCAGTTGTTAGTTTTATTTTTAAAAATTACTCAGATGGAGTTTTCATGATTTTTTCACATATTCATTCCCAATAGAATTTGAGTAACATTTGTTCTGCTTTAGTCTTTATAATTTGAGAACAAAATTCAAAAACTTAAACACTTGGATGTGCCCAAGATAGAGCTTCAAATATCTTTTTGGGCTTGTCTTTCTAAGTAAAAGCCTTATCATTTGCAATCTCAGGTAATATTACCTTAGGCTGTTTATTGGAATCAACAATATCATGGGAAGCTTGCATGCCACCATCATGAGGTTGAGAAATGTTTGTTTCAAGCAAGTTATGAGGATTAACCCCATTTAGCAAACCAACACTACCTTTGAAAGTAACTGGGACTGGCATTTTGAGATTTGCAAGTTATAAAAAAGAGAAGAAAAAAGAAAAGAAAAAGAAATTAGTGCAAAGGATTAGCAAATATATATGTTAAAAAAAAGGGGTGCATGATATAAAAAAGTAATAAATAAATAAATAACTTTACATATTTTTCTAAATCATCCAAAGGTGAAGAAGAACTTTGGACATCTATAAAGAAATTTGAATTAATATTGATATTATCTAAATCCAAAATCTTTGGTTTCTTCTTAAGTATGCATTGGTTATTGGAGTTATCATTGGAGCAAGAAAGCGCAAAAATTATTTCATTTCATTCCATTGGAGCATCAATAGGGAATGAAATATCGAATAAGTCACAAAGCCTTTTAGGCGGAACTTGGGTATGTTTAGCAAGGTTGTACTCCTTAGGCTCCAAATTCCTTCCTTTAACTTGTCTTCAAACAATAGGATTTTGAAGAGATGAGGCTGTTGCATTATTTTTGGGATCTTTGATTAAAGCTTGTTTAGGATAAGATGGATTCTTTCTAGGATGCCCGACTCAGATACATGCTATTCAATTCTGTCCCCAAGTTGATTAAGTTAACTAGAATTCGATTCCACATCTCTCTAATTGACTTTGAAAATAATTTTAGTACCTTGAGCTTGTGAAGCCTTTCAATGTTTGTCCCCCCAATTTGCATATTCCTTTCTGGCCAATGGAAAAGAAAAAGTATTGCCAAGAATAATAAGTTTGTAAGATGTGTTCAGTAAGGTACATAATTACTAAAGTTGAACAAAGTCATGCAAATCACAAGTAAGAATCTCTTTCTTTAAGTTGTCTGGGACACGTTGACAAAATCTACATTGCTGACTGAATCAATAAGGGCTATATCCTTCAATGGTATGCTTTTTTTCCATATCAAAATGTCAAATAGCTAGAATATAGAGCCACAAAAAGGTCTTTATAAGTATTTGATATGCAGGGGCTATCTATTACTGTGAACTGCTTGTGTGGAAATAAGCATAAATTTTGAATGGATGAAGGGTTGATACTAAGGAACAAATTTCGTACCTCTGAAAGATCAAAATATTTGGCTATGTGCTTTCTTGCCTATTTGACCATCTTAGCTCCTTTTACATTAATCTTGGATAAAAGTTGAATGCCAAGATAGTATCTTATCTAATTGTGAACATAAGGAATGGAAAAGATATAAGAAGACAGTGGCATGAATCATATTTGCTTTGCATTGTGGTAGAACAAAATTACATAACCAGCATGAAAGAAAGCAGCCAAGTAGGTTTCCCTTCTAACATCTTCTTCAACCTCCAACATTATAAAAGTGATGCATCGA